>JACCIY010000139.1:0-65240 GCA_025506505.1 Flaveria sonorensis | reverse complement strand
CCACCATGCAACGGCGATGACGACGAAGGGGTCATATGCACCACCAGACCCCCAAACCCTCTCTAGATGTGTCTCGCATCCACTCTCTCTATATATAAAATGAGCATGAAGCAACAAATAAACCATGAGCTAGAAGAGGCGCTAACCACACTTGTACATCATGCAATATCACTTGTATATCACTGTTCATCGCGTTGTTGGGAAATAGTAATGAGAGCTACAATAAATATTTGGCCCTCAACTTAACCACTTAACTTATATTTTGCAAAATGGCTCCTGATCATGTGGAGAATAGCTGAATAGGATAATAGAGAATATAATACCTAGGATCACTTTTTATTCTATTTTTCTTTTTGGATCTTACATTTGCAAATATAATAATAATAATATAATTGCCTTTTTTTTTCATTTGATATAAATTATGTATTTAAAACCAAGATGAATGTTACAATTGATTTTGTAGTTTTTCAAGTTATCCATCTAGGTTTTAGTTTTTGTTATATAATCAGTCATAAGATTTTTAGTGTTAGGGACATAAACTTTTTTCAAAAAGAAGTCGTATTCAAATCGAGTGTTTTTTTATCATAGGCAATTACTGTTGCGTTACTACGATGAACCCGACGAACCGAACCGATTACGATGTGAACATCATCGTTTCCGATATAGGTATTATTGGAACCGGTATTGGTATTCGCTTTAGTGGTTTCGATGAGTCGAGCCGATAACAAACAAAATCCACATCGCGTAAAACCCCAGGTCCAGGGACGTGGTGTTCCCACACGGCCCCGGTTTTTCCCAGACAATCTCCGGCTTTTCTAGCTTCGAATCCGTCCCCCTTAGAAAGACTAGAAGACAAGTTATAAAAAATAGGGTATATTCAAACAATATATTTATAGCCCGATGCATACAATAAAACTAGGAGTCAAGTTCAATATTTACGCATACTTCAACCTATTAAAATGGAAAACCAAAAAACATGGTACGTGATAAGGTTCAGCATCATGATTTACAACAAAACTAAGTTTTAAACGGTTTGAGCTAATAACAAGCTATTCCCAGTGGCGGAGCTGAACCACACATTGGGGGGGCGAGGGCGAAAGTAAACTATTTTACGGGGGGCGAACTTTATATTTATTAAAAAAAATTCCACTACCGGACCGAAAATTTACACTGTCGAGCCGAAAAATTAACACTACTGACGGAAAAAAGAGGGGGTGCCCCCCCCCCCCCCCCGGCCCCTAAGAAGCTTCGCCAGTGGCTATTCCAGCAAGTTATTAAGCTAAACTCAACACAAGTTATCATCACACATGTATCATTATAATGTATACAAGTAATCACTTCTACTACTAAAAGTAAAAGTGTAGATCACATGTCATGTGCATACTGTTAATTTACTTCATGGTGTGTTTGGTTGAAAATGTTAATAGTAAAGTGCAAACCAACAAAGAAAAAACGACAGACTTTGCACACAAAATCGCATAATCAATAATTGATCATAGATAGTTCTATCATGTTATAATATTGCATTAATATTCGGATTACGCAACAATAATGATAACAGTTAACGATTTCATTATCATTCATAGACAAAAGTTCATGAGACCAAACAAAAGTTTTAACTTTTCAGTAATCAAGAAAGAAGATCCTTATATGATCTTTATATACACTAAGATGTATGCATGGACCCGAGGACAATCAAGTCATCTACAGGTTTTTCACTTCAGGTCAAAATGGTTTTTTGTCAAATCCTACGTTTTGTCCAAGTAATCACAACTCACATGCCTGGTTAGTGGCCAAATCCCAGACCATAACTAACCATCCAAAACAGGTGGTTATTATAAGTTTGACCAAAGGCATATCTGAAAGAGTTGACCAACACTACCAGAAAATCTTGTAGACATGAAACCAACCTAAAATAAGTAGGAAAACCATCTGATTTGCTAGTATTACATCAGTGAAACAAAGGTAGGTAGCCTAACAGTAACCTAGGGTTCATAATTAGGTTCTTAAGGTACAAAACAGACCACCAACATGTATCAACATGTGCCAGGTGCTAACAATGATGCTACTTGCTACTTTGTAAAATGGGCAGTCACAATCAATACAAAGAGAAACTGGTTTTTATAAGCATCCATAAAAATATAAATAAGTAATATAACTAACCTAAAAAGTCGAATCATGAAACGTCTGTTAACAGAAAAGGCAACTAGCTTTCTCCTAGCATACTATCATCTGTACAAATACTTTGAAAGCGGGAACTTCAAGCTCCTTGCTACCTGCACATAAAACAAAAATAAATAAACCACCACCAGAAAAGTTTATAATCATATAGATGAGTTTATGAGCATCACTTTTAATGCCAAATCCTCGCTAACTGTGGACCGATATCGAGTGGATCCTTCTAATGGACAACTTCCACCTTTAGTTATAAAATTAGCACTGCAAAGACTTGATACTTGCAAGAGAATATCAGACATAAGACTGTTTCACCAAAATCACCACCTAAACCGTGTTTTTCTTGTGAATCTTCATCATTTTCAAGTGAATATTCTTCACTTGATGTGATACACTGGTAAATAGCTAATAATCTCTCTAATGAAAAGTTCCAGGGCCTTCATGAACAGCTCCGCTCCGAGGCTTCCTTCAGATCCCTTGATTTTTCAGAAATCCTGTAAATTAAAAAAGTAAATGAAGAGTCAGCCTCATAAACGCAAAAAAAAAGAATAAAAATAGTATGTAGTAGTAAAATCACCACACTGCATGAAATAGAAACAAATGTCACAGTTAACAGAATTTACCAACTAAATTAGAATTAGACGTAAAATAAAAGCCAATATACAGCTGTATTACTGGCATTAGCAACCAACCTCATTGTATATGACATTACATGTAAATTGTGCTGATGTTGCATCGGTTCATGCCAGCGAGCCACATCAACAGATGCACGCAAGTGAAAAATGCTAACGTGTGAAAAGAACAAAAATAAAATAAAATTATTTTACAAGTTGAAAAAATTATATATTTAAAGTTGTTTGCTAAAATCATGAAAGCATTCATGTTTATTTCTACTTGGTGCAATTTGCTGGTAAAAACACCCCACAATTCAAGTTCTACATGAAGTTCTTCTTTTGGAAGGAAAAAAAAATACTATACAAACCAATACCATGGGTTTAAAGAAGCATATGCTATTCCACACACACCTGCAACAATAAACAAGTCAATAGCTTCGTTTATTGTTAAGCGAAAAAAGACCTAAAAAAAACAGTTAGCATCTTTAACTTGAGAATTCATCTTTTCAACAAGTATTATTGTTTCTGGTGTTACTTGAAGGTAATTTTTTAATCACTCCTGTGTTACTCCATGGGTCCTATTTTTAAGGCATGAAATTGTGTATCCAGTATATGCAAAATGGAGATAAGAAATTACATTAGCTTAAGTGGAAACAAAAATAATTTGAGTTACGACTTAAAGTATCACGCTACTTAATATCAAGAACTTACGAGAGCACTTACTTTCTTTTCTTCTTTTGATTGCAGAACCACCAGTTGAATCAAAGAATGATGCATCAAGGGTAGCAGGATTTCTAGAAGCAAGAAATGCAGAAATGAGAAGATATTTTGCAGAAGTAGAAATATGGAAGTCTATTTCATCAATAGAATCTTTCCAAATTTCTTGAAGGTGTTTTTCTTTTCAGATTGTTTTTCATTCCAGCTTCTAGAGATGGTGAGAAGTGGACTCTGAAGATCTCATTCAGAGCATAAACCCATATGAGGTTGAAGACAACTAAAACAACTTTCTCTTTGTTTCTTCATTGGGATCACATCCAGATCATCTAATGGCTCACAGTATTTCTTAAACAATGGTGAATAAAGCAGTAGAAACTCATCAAGCTTCTTGTACTCGACAGAAGGGCTTCAACACCACACTGTATAACATAAGATCCATTATGAAACAGGCATACTTTTAGTCATCTATCATGCACCCTCAAATTCAAAAAAAAAGTATAATACAACTTTAGCTGTTAAACATCATATATCAAGGTTCAAGATACTTGGAAGGTGTTTAGATGAGCCTTTCAAAGCAATTAGTGCAATTTGAAGAAGCAGAATTAAATAATAAGATAATCAATGCTTAAATCTAGGAATACAAAAACAACTTTACTGCCTTCGTAAGGTTTTCTTCAAGCAAAACTTCTTAGTTCTTACATGCTACTCCAAGTCTAATTATTTGTCATCAGTAATCAGAAAAAACAGATCGATAAACTTTTACAAGAATGCTCATCCAAACACCTCCATATGAGAGAGTGGGTAAACAACATCATTAAAACATACAAAATGTTACTAAGTGCAACATGTAAAAAAATGGGTGCAAACTGGTTAGCCAAAGTCCATATGAAAATTGAGAATAGCATATTGGCATTCAAAAGTGATGAGTCACTGTCCTCGCATCATGTCATAAAAGAAAACAGCAATTCAAACATGAGACGATATCACTTACTCAAGAAAAGCTGATCGGAGTTTGGGTTCGATTGGTTTCTCATGAAGATTTGCCGAGGCCCTCTTCTGTATAATCCGGGAAAATACAGGTATAGGATCAACAAAACCAGTATCCGAGTGGTACGTATCAAGCGATGAGCTACTAATAAAAATAACCCCCCAGGAACCTTCAAGATATCATGAAGCTAAACAAAAGAGGCAATATGGTAGCACTCTTATCCCAATCTCTAACAAGCTCTAAACTGTCAAAATCAAGTACACCATACTCCATTGACAATCCTTCCACCTTCTTTGATCTCCCCACATTCCCCTTCAAACCATCTACAACCCCCACCAATGCCCCTTCAAAAGATTAACAAAATCAGCTGCTTTCACACTTCTTCGCACTCGAATAATCATTAATTTCGCTTTTCCTATGACGCAATAGCTGGTCAGAATACTATCAAACAGTTGGCGTGCATTGTAACAAGTCTACAACTCGAATACACAAAGGGCGTTTTAAGTGTCGAAAAACTGAAGAATAGTACTCGTTTTACCAGTCGATGCGCCACCGTATACAAACAACGGGGAGATGGGAGAATTCACGGGACCTAAGAGGCGTAAAACTTCAATGATTGGTTCGTCTTCCTGGTAGACTAGAAATTAAACCATCGAAAGTTAGGGTTTCTTCTACTCCAAAAGCGAGATCACGAAGAGTGAGTGGTGGGAGATTGATGCTTTTTGAAGCGCTTTCGATGGCATTTGGGGTGTGGGATGATGATAATCTCGTGTTCTTCTTGTAACCTGTGGATTTTCTTCTTTGCTCATTCTATTTCTTCAGAGAAACAAGTTTGAACTTCAATCGAGTACGTATACTGTCAAAATAAGCAAATGGCGCTAGATCGATATATGTTTCCGATTTCTATCGAAAGGAACCCTAATATGATAATTGGGGATGATTTTCCGCCAATTAGAAGAGTGAGTTGTCGCTGTCGAACACACATTATATTAAACCAATGATTCTTATTTTAAATTGTTGAAATGATCTAGTTACCAATTTTATTAAAATAAAATGGATTTGTGTTTAAGTCCCAGTATAAAAATAAAAAAATAAAAAAGTTGTTTCAAGTAGATTAATGGGTTTTTCATCTATGGTGGATTCTTTCTGACGATAGTTTTAAGTTCGAGACCGGATTAATCTACAAGTTTTTTTTTTATAACGTGTCAGCTAGTGCCCTTAGATCATACTTAGAGCAAATATAAATAATCGGGTGACCTACTAACCGTCAATGATACAATAGTTGTTCAAATAAATATAAATGCTATATTTTAAAACTCACGTTCTTATTTTAGAACTTTAAGGTGCTGTTGGTTTTTCAGGAAGCTTTTCTTGAGCTCTTATGTCTGCGCCACACAAACATTTCCTTCTGCGGACTGTTTGATTTTTCGAAGACGTTTCACTAAAAAAACGTCTGCACGGAGTCTTCTTGATACATATGAATCATTCACTTCTTGCCCCTTGTAACCTCTTTCTCTTCGCTCTTCTCTCTTCTTCTCTTCTCTCTTCTCTCTCTCATTCACTTTTACCTATCCAATACTTATACACTCTTCTCGCGCACCTTCCCCTCATCTTGGCAGCTTCCTCCGTCGACCACGCGCCCATCGCCGGCCCCGCACCCACCTCCGGCCATCGTTGCCATAGCAGCCCCTCGTGTCCATCAAACGCTCAAAACCTTTCCGATTCATGTCAACTCAACGATTAAACAACTATCTCGCTCCTTTCATTCATCTTCACCATATTCACCATCATCATCTCCTCACTGTAAAATCATCCAATTTCCCCAAAACCCCCTTTAACGTCACCGTCACCTCCGTACATCTCGGAGCAGGCGCCGGCGACACTCTGCCGGAGGTTCCTCGGTTCGCCTACTTCATCACCTGCAACAGACTCGACGGAGCTCGCCTGCACCGGCTGCTCCGGGCGGTATATCACGGCAAAATTATTATTTGTTGCATCTAGATCTGAAGCTTCGATGTGGAGAGAGGTGATCTATTGAAGAGTGTTGAGGCATGGAGAATGTGATGGTGGTTGAGAAGGTGAATTTGGTGACTTCTAAAGGACGACGATGATTGTGTGTATGTTGCACGTTGTTGCTATTGTGAAGCAGGGGAAGGTTGGAGCTAGTTTATTGCCTTAGTGGCGTCGGATTATCCTATCGCTCAGGATTGTTAGTTTTTGTGGCTTGATTCCAACGTTTGTGGTATAGTTAGCTTCTATGATGCAAATGTTTAGATGTTGTAGATTTGAAAGGCTATTGAATGCTTGATAGAATACTATCTCTTGAATTCTTAATAGATTTTTTTCACATGATCATGAAGTGATCTATAGTCATGTGTGTGTATTTGTGTAGGTTAAAATGCCTGATAGACTAGTTTGCAGTCTGTAAATGTTAAAAAAATAAACAGTTTTTTTTTTGCAGACTGCAGACGTTTGGTCCACCTCTCCTTCTGCAAATGTATGCAGATGTGCTCCGCAGACTGCAGATGTTTGCAGATATGCTTCGCAGACTGCAGACGTTTTGCTGCCAGAAAAAACAACAGCACCTAATTAGTTTTAGGTCATTAGGAGGCCTTTTCTTTTGTTTTTGTTGGGATTTCTTTGCATTACCAGTTAAGTTAAATCTTATTAGGAAAAAGTAATTCCTTAAGATTGTTCCAATAAACTTAAGTCTAGTTATCGAGTTTTAATCCACGTCATAGTTTTTTTTCAAAAAATATAAAAAAGAAAATAATGATATACAAATACAACGGTTAAATAACTACAATCTGTATCTATGTGTAATCTATAATAAAAGACTAAATATGATACGCATGTCTCTTCTTAGCCCGTCACTTAAGCGTCACGTGCGCGTTGTCCATGTCGCTACGTCCTTCGATCTGAATTTTAATGATTTAAAAACTATTAACTGAAACCAATTAGAATGATATTAGATTCATGGTCACTTATTACTTTCAAAATTTTTTACATCTTTCCAAATTTTGTAAAATTACAAATTGTTAACAAATAATAATTAATTTATTAATTAATATTACCGTTAATAAAATTTGTTTTATTAAAATTAAGTTTTGACATATTTTCTTTTGAAATAACAATTACGTTTTAATTTATTTTAAAACTGATGCCATTATTCATATTTTTGTAATGTTTATTTTTAACAACCTTTTATTGGTATGATTTTATTTATCATTTATAACCATTCAATAGCATTACACAAATAAGTATTTATATCTTTAGAACCAATAGTTCTAATTTTAAATCTGATACATACTTTTATAAATGTTATCAAATTTATTCATTACTTGATATTTTATTTATTTTATGTTCAACAATTATACATTCATTTAGTTCTATCGTGGAATAACATAATTTTTTGATACTAATATCTATCTAAATCTATCATCTAAGGCTAACTATGGGTACACATAACCATTTTCTAGTCCGTCCACCTAAATGTCTCGTCTGAATTATCACATGTCGATACATCTTTTGATCTTAAGTTACAATAAATTTGGAAACCATTAACTCATATAAATTACAATGAATATTATATATATGATCACTTATTACTTTTAAATTTGTTTTATCTTTTCAAAAATTATAAAAGATGATAATTATGTTAACAATAATGAGTAAGTTGTTAATTTTAACATTACGTTAACTATTTTTTGATTTATTAAAAATGAAAGTTCTGTCATATTTATTTTGAAAAATATGTCGCTTTTAATTAATTCTAAAATTCATGATATTATTCATATTTTCGGTAACGCGCAATTTTTAACAACCATATATTGATATGATTTACCAGTTATTTATAACCCTTCAATTCTATTACATAAATAAGTATTTATATCTTTATAAACAATTAGTTCTTAATTCTAACTTTCATTGTTTTAGTTACGTATCATTGTTATATACTCTTTATAAATTTATCAAATATATCATGACTTGTATTTTTTTTTTTATTTTCTGTTAAGCGATTCTATTTTATTGTTTCTATTGTGAAACGACATAATTTTTTGATACTATTATATTATAAAAACCTTCTTATTTATCATTTCAACATCACATATATGTTACTATAAATTTATATGAATTTATTTACTCATATGTCATTTTAAGTATTTTTCAACCCGTGTAACACACACACGGTCACTAAGCTAGTAAATTTAATAAAACAAAGACAAATTTGAGTTTAATAATCCAAACTATTACTCATTGGCCGATAATAATCTGTACTATTAATTTGGTCGGTAATAATTTCAACTTTTACTTTTGTTACTAACGGTAATCTCAGTAGTATAATTATCATATTCACATTCAGTTTGTATTTATTTTAGTATCGATTTAACTTGTATGTGGTGTTTTTATTCATTATAATCATTATTGTGAACGAAATCGAGTGCAATCAAACGTAAATATTAATAATTGTGTTAATGAGACTGTGTTAGTAACAAAAGTAAAAGTGAGATTATTATCGATTAAATTAATAGTATGGATTATTATCGACAAATAAGTAATAGTTTAGATTATTTAAATCTAATTTGCCTAAAATAAATGATGATATTAATCATTATGATGATATGAAAATAGATATTATTCCTGAAATAAAATATACTAAAAGCATCCCAATTCGGTTTTTTTTTAAAAAAAAAGAATACTATTTGAAAGAGATAGGGTGCGATGTGAAAGAGAGAGAGTGAGAAAGTTTATCCCATGAATTTTAATTGTTTTATTGTTGTGAGATGGGCATAAGAGAGAAAATTTTTAAACAATACATGTTATCTTGTTTTTCAAAACCCTTATTGATGATAGTCTAAGAATGAAAATAAAAATAACATAAAAACTACTACTTTACATATCGTACCGTCACCCGCGTCCCTGATTATATATTAAGGGGTATGTTATTGATACATCCAATTTATTTTCATCTTTTTGTATTTCTCTATACATACATATAAATACATGAAAAGAAATAGAGACAATGAGATGTTTCAATAACAAAAATAGGTGGTTTGTATAACACAACCCTATATAATCCTAAAGTCTTCAAAAAATATATAACAAATACAATGGTCAAAGAGAAAATAAAACAAAGCAAACGAAATCGTTATAATTGTCTAAAGAGATACAATATACGATATCCTTCCTAAATAAAACACATAACAATAATAAAAAAGCTACTTACATATAGTAGTGTTACCCGCACCTGATGATCACCATAAAATACCACCATTGATTCTCAAAGATCTCCATCTTCTTCTTTGATTCGCTCTCATCATTCAAGCAACATTCTAATGTTCAGTTCTCAGGTAATCCACACACACACACGTATATAATATATATACACACACACACACACATAGGTTTCAATCGAGTTCAAATCCGAACCGAAACCGTACAACCAAACTTGTATATTTAGAGGTGTAATCATACACTTATAAACATTAGTAGCTATTAGTTACTTATTTAACTTATGTTATTTAAAATAGATTGAATATTTAGATTTCAAGAATTATCTTAAATTTATCTTTTGTTTGAATTGATAGATTAAAATATTTATTTAGTTTTCTGTTCTTAATATATGGATTGTATTGAATTTTAATGTCAACTAATTTATAAGAATATATAGATTATATTTAAAAATATGTAACAACAAAGTGTTCAGCTTAAATCATTACTTTAAAACTTTCTTTAGAAACTGAAGACCAAACGATAAAAACGAACAAAACTAAAACCGAAGTAAAAACCGAAAAACAAAAACCAAAAAAACCGAAATCTAACGGTTTTTAAAAAGCTAGAAACTGAAATTTTGGTTTTGGTTTCGGTTTAGGCTAAAACCAAACCAAACGACAATGCAAACCTTTATAGAGGGTGTCGATTTATAATGTGAGATATTTGTATATTAGGACCCTTATTATTTCATTTACATTAATAATTACCACAAGGTGCATCAAAAGTTAACGTTAGGGGTGTGCAAAAAACCGAAGCAACCAACCAAAATAACCCAAAACCGCTAAAAAACCGACATGATGATTTTTTAGAAACCCATTTTTTTTGGTTCGGTATTGGTTTTGCTTGTAACAAAAACCGAAAAATCAGAACCGAAACCATACAACCAGACTTGTATATTAGAGGTGTAATCATACACTTATAAAACATTAGTAGTTTGTTAGTTATTATAACGTATGTTATCTAAAAGAGATTGAATATTTAAGTTTCAAAAATAATTTTAAATTTATCTTTGTTTGAATTGATAAATTAAAATATTTTATTCACTTTCTGTTATATTTTTATGGATGCATTGAATTTAATGTCAACTAATTTATAAAAATATATGGATTATATTTAAAGATCAACAAATTAGTAATGCTAAAGTGTTTAGCTTAAATTCATTACTTTAAAACAAATTTTTTCTTTAGAAAACCCGAATCCCAAACGGTAAAACCAAACAAAATCGAAACCGAATTGAAACCGAAGTGAAAATCGAAAAACAAAACCAAACGGTTTTAAAAACCTAGAAACCGAAATATCAGTTTTTGGTTTTGGTTTTAGGGTAAAATCGAACTAAACTGACCATGCACACCTCTAGTTAATGTCAATTACTAGTGTTAAACTCAAAAAGAAATGATTAAATATGTGGTACCGTACCGTACGTGCGTATCTTGAGGATACGATAGGATTTGCAAATCTCATTAGACCCGGGATTTCTGGTTGTACAAATATATACCCCATTCCCCCCGAATCTTCTTCCTCACACACACAAACACAAACCCAAACACAAAGTCCTTTTTAAGTTATAGTGATCTGATGGTCTATTTCTACACGTAACCGTGATTTGATCGTCTATATCTACATTTAATCGTTCATTTAACATCGATCCGCTGTGAAGGAGGCGAAGAAGTTGCCATCGTCTATCTCTTAAGTGTTTGTACTCAGGGGCGAAGGATAGTTAGGGCCGGGGGGAGCCCCGCCCCCCTCTTTTTATCGTCGGTAGTGGTAATTTTTAGTCCGGTAGTGTAAATTTTGGTCCGATAGTGTAAATTTTATATAAATATGAAGTTCGCCCCCCTAAAAAAATTTAACTCCGCTCCGCCCCCCCCTACGAGGGTGTTCAAGCTCCGCCACTGTTTGTACTTATCTATGTGCATCAACGGTGATTGACTTAGGCTACCAAGTTCGTCCAACAATACCAATGACTTAGATACCAAGACTAAAAGTTTTCAAACTTTAAAGTTTGATGGATTAAGTAGTTCATCCAAGTCAATAAAGTTTAATGCTGATATATAAGTACAATACGCGTGTTGATTAGGGAAATAAGTGATAAATTGTGAAGAAATTAGTTTGCAAATCATGGCAAACAACTTGAAGACTCATATTAGCAACTCATTGATTTAAAAACAAATTCATCCGATTTCAAAAGTTTGACTTTGTATGGTTTTTGTTCATTGTAATCTTTCTCATGGATCTTAGTCCTCACGAAAGTGGTTGACTTATTTATTTGTATAAGATATTAGTGACTAAGGCTAACAAATTCTTCGACATGACTTAGACTACCAATACAAAATATTAAAACTTGAAGTTGGATGAATTTAGTAGTCCATCCAAGTCATTAATGTTCTATTGAATAGATAAGTACATCACACATGTGATTAAAAAAATAATATGATAAATTGTGAAAAAGTAGTTTGCAAAATATAGCAAAAAGTTTGACTTTGCATAATTTTTTTTTTCATTGTAATTTTCTTATGGATTATCTTAGTCCTCACAAAGTGTTTGTACTTATCTATTGTATAAGATATTATTACTTAGGCAACCAAATTCATCCAACAATGACTTAGACTACCAAGACAAAATATTAAAACTTTAAAGTTGGACGAATTTAGTGGTCCATCCAGTCATTAATGTTCAATTCAAATAGATAAGTAAAAACACGTGTGATTAAGAAAATGATTATGATAAATAATTAATATGTGATGCAAATAAATAATAAACACACGAGCAATGTTTAAGATATCATTATGATAGACAGTGAAATAACTGGTTAGCAAAACATAGCAACCAACTTGAAAACCATTTTTAGCAACTCACGTGTGATCTTGATTAGAAACAATTTCATGATTTTAGCAACTCATTTTTACATTATTACTTTAGCCAAAACTATTTATTTACTGTTAATCATCACTCAACCTTTATTCTTGGTGGCACATTATTTGTGTGAGGTGTCGGTGACGTAATTGACCATTCAAAACTTGATCCGACTTATTTAAATCCTTGACTCCTACTAATTGCAATACTTATTTTTTATCACTATTTGGCATTAATAATTAATTAATTAATTTTGACTTGATCAAAAACAGTGATGCTCCTTACAATCAATTAATGTGACGTATCAAATCCAGTGTATAAGTTCCTAGTGTTTTTAAAATCTCATGTTTTAAATTGGTTCTTCATTTTAAAGGACTCCTATGCTAACTCGATTTCATGTTTCCCAAAATCTTATTCTTAGCTCCTTATTTGTCACTCAAGTGTTCTTCTCATTCATTTACGTAAAGAACGGTTTTCTAGAGAAATTTGCATGGTCAAACTTGGTCAAAATAATTTTGTTTTACCAACGTTCTATCTCATCCTTATTTGTCGTTCGTACATTGCATCAAATTCGTATTTCACTTCTTAATAATTTCTCAAAACGTGCCATCACATTCCGGTGCATCAACCCGAATATTTAAACACCGTAATTCTTTTGGTTTTATAAATGTTTTTGACATCCCTCTCTTTTTTTTCGTCGTTAGTGTTACTTTTTGTTTCGGCAGTGTAAATTTTTATATAGTATCGGGTTCTTACCCCCTAAAAAAAATTTAATTTCACCCCGCACCTATGGAAATGTTCAAACTCCGCCACTAGCTACCACCCTTGTTGCCATCGCACCACCACTATCTCCACAACGTTAAACTTTTTTTCCATTGTTATCATCATCATAAAAATTATATACAAGTAAACCCATATTGATGACCTTATCCATTGCACTCTTGTTGGTTTCGATACTCGTTGCATTAATTTATTCATGCCTTATTGTTCTTCTTCAAGCGGTGGTGAGGTATTCATGTCGTTAAAATTAATGCGACAACAAACATTGAAACCAGCGAGACTACTATTCATGTTGTTGAAAATGTTGTTTTGATACTAACACCATTTCAAAGAGTGCATTACAACACTGTTTTTTTTAAAATACTTTTTCTAAACAATGTCATTTTTTAAAAGTTGTTGTATTAAAAATTTCAAAATCATAAATTTTGTTTCTAAAAATATTATGTTTTAATTATCAAAAAATCTATTTATAATTGGAAAGTATATCAATAATAGTCAGCATTAGATGTATCATTAAATGGTTGACTTTTTATTTAGTAATTACATTTGTCAAATAATCCTAGGTGCCGTGTTTGGACAGTGTTGAAAAATAACAGTGGCTTTAGATATTTTGTTTATTAGATAAAATTTATGATTTATATTTTTGAATTATTCAAACGTGTATATACGGGTTTTTATGCTAGTGTAGTATATTACATATAAAATAAATACGTAAATAAATAAATAAAATTAAACATTGTCAGTTATATCATGAGAAAGAAATGGGTTGCAACAAAAGTATTAGATCATTAGATGGGTGCTTTGGACCGTGAGATCGCATCGCAAGAAAAACGATGGGCTAGGTTGTTTGGGCTTGGGCTAAGATGGAAGAAGTGCTACATTAGATTGAGATGGGCCATCAATTTAGATTGAATGGTCATATGGGATTATGGGCCATCAACTTTGTAGAATTGGGCTGGGGTTTTTTAGAATGGGCCGTCAAACTGTCTAGAATGAATCGTCATAGGTTAAGAAAGAGAAAAGTGAAAACACAAGAAAGGGTTTACAGCTGCAATGCAAATGCAAATTTGGGGTTTTTTTACGAGGGTTTGATAGGGCTCGCAGATGTTGCGATTGCACATAAATCGAGCTCATGAAGGTTCGCTGCTGAAGTAGAAAGGATGAAGATGAGGTTTATCTGTTCGATTTCATGGCTCGTGATGACGATTCGAAACGGTGTATGTATGTATGTAGCTAACATTTACTTTTGGTTGTCTTAGTAAATCAGACGATATGTGTTATGTGTATGTAGCTAGCATTCGATTAGTTTTATCAAACTTGTAGCTAACAAGGGGCTGAATAATAATAGTTGTCTTTAGACATTACTTTAGAATGTGTTAGTCAAATGTGTATGTGATTTTAGTACACTGATAGTTAAGTTAGCTTAGGAGGAGAACGTTTGGCGTGTAAGAATGAATATGTGCTATGTATTATTAATTTTTAAGTTTTACAACTAATTAGCAATTAAAACTAAAACCAAAGTGATTGCTTGTTCTAAGGTGTTGTATCATCCATTAAGTTTTATTTATTTATAGTGACATTGGCTTGACTGAGTGTTAAGGATGTTTACAAAATATGAGTAATCTCTATCTCTATAATAATAAATGAAAGGAGGTTTAGCCATGTGTCGTAATTTTAAGCAATGTGTCGTCACATGATACATTCTTAACAAACAATTGTCACATGTCGTTTTATTAGCAAATTGATTTCAATAAAACAATTGTCACATGGTGATTTTAATGCAGATTTTTTATAGTAACTGTAATTAGTAATCAATTTCATCAATCAACTAATAAATTCATTATTACTTTCTATTTACACTATTAATTGCTTTCCATTTACATTATACTAACTACAATTAGCCATAATTTTTATCAATCTCATCCAAAAATATTATCTTCTCAAAATTAATAATTATGACTATTAAATATCAAATGATCTAAAATATACAATTTTTCAAATATATTATTTTAAATTTTTAAATTTAAATTTGAATTTAATGTTGCTAAAATTAACTTCAAAATTATTATATTCCCTACATAACTACCCATAATAATCACATTACTATTGTAGATTTTATATAATATTTTTATACATATAAAGATTTATATTTCATTAAAATAAATCTATAATGATTTATTTGTTCTATACTATGGTTTTGTTTTGAGAATACTTTAATGTGCAGTTTGATGAAAAGTTCCAGGTATTCTTTGTATTTACCCTGATTTTTCTATACTATACTGTAAGTCAGACTTTTAAAATATTAGTGATGATCATTTCTTATCATGTGTTGATGTGGTTTAATTTTAAGCAATACATTATCACATGACACATTTTCAGCAAACAATTATTACGTGTCATCTTTTTAGCAATATGATTTTAAAAAAATAACAATGAGTTTATTAGAATCAAGAATCTAAGTTAAACCATTTAAAACCGACAATTTATGTATACTTTGAATGAAAATCTATTTTAAAAAATTGTAATAGTTTTAAGATACTATAATCAACGTTAATATATTTAACAAACATTGATTAATATCAAAATTAACGACCTTTCAACTTTTAATATTTTTATAAATTATTTTTCATAATTTATAAAGTTAATCTACATGTAAATATTTTAACCAGTTCACTGTTTTTATATTGAGTTTTAACAAACAATGTAATCTAAGTAAAAATATAATTAAATTATCACGTTTGTATTTACAAATTATTTTACGTCATTTAAATATGTTAAATGTTTTAAGTCAGATAGTCAATTTATTAATTGATGCCATAGTTTTGTTTTACTTTCATTTTAGGAAACTACAATACGAAAAAAAACCTTTTAAAATGGTAGTTTTATAGGTTTCAAAAGCCACTAGCTGAATCAGGTTCTTTTTTTTATTTTTATAAATTCTGTACGTATCTATCTTAGAAGTAAAGATTAAATTCATAGTAATATTGGAGGATATACTTTATCCCTATAATTTTCGTGATAGACAAAAAGATACCATTTAAGTTTCAAAGGCAATTCCCTTTATCTGTGTGTTTTGTGATTACTATAAACAATAGTAAGGGCCAATTATTATCAATAGTTGTTATTTTTTTAAAACAATTAGTTTTTACGCACAAATAACTGTATGTCATATTGTCAAGAGTTACAAGATAATATGAATTAAAATTGATTATATTATATAATAATGGTGAATTTTTAAGTACAACCTCATATGTCGTATACAAAGATGTTTTAGAGATTTGTATAAATTTTGTGTTTTTCCTATGTATTTAAATTTATAATGTAATTTTATTCTTCACATATTTTTTTTTAATCTCATGTTCTTATCATTATAGACTTATATTCTCATGACTATTACATTTTAAATGTATTTTAATGTCAATTTAATTTTCAACCCGTATAACACAGGGTCGTTAGGCTAGTTACACTATATAAGACGGCGCATACATTTATACCATTATTCCAAAGAGGAATTAAACCTGTGATTTTTGAAAAATATAATCATATAAATTAATCATTTGACGGATGATTTTGGTTCATATTCAAACTCAATAAAAGAACTTGAAAGTTTTGGTTGAGTTTTAGAAAAAAATTTAGTTTTCCTTGAATATTATTTTCTAAATAATAATGAAAATTTAATTTCATAAATTTTAAACCGGGCTTCATTAATAAAACTAAGATTGTGTAAAATTATTTAAAATCCTTAAATATTAAGTTTTTGTACTATATGATAAATTAAAAGAAATATTAAATGAAAAAAATATAATATCATATTTTTTAAAGTATTTCATTCTTCTTTAAAGCCAAAAACAAGAACCTTGTTAGTAATCATCACTTTAAAATTATTATATATTATATCTTATTATTATGTTTCTATGGGCTGACTGCCTGAATAGTTTGATTTGAAATTCTATAAAAATATTAATATATACTAATTATCAACTTAATATTACATTAATTGTTGTATCAAGAGTTTTAAATATTATACATATCTTTTGTTTTCTTTTTTTTTTTTACTTTTTTATTTTAAACTTGATATTTTTCATATTTTACAATTTAACCTTTAAAAAATTTCACTTTCAACTTTCTTTCCCAATAAATTTCATCTTTACGAATTTTTCGTTTTATATTTCGGTCTAAACTTTAGAAGCTAACACGCCGTAACGTGTGTACTTGGTTCATCGTTGTTACGCCTATTGTTTCTCTTTTAGCGGCACCGTCACAACGTGTGGGTCCTAAATTGACTTAGCTATTGTTTCTAACGGTTTACGTTTTTATGTCTACCTTCCGTTCAGTTTTTTTTTTCTTTTTTATTTATTTTTATACAAGTTTTTCTGGTGTTGATGGTTGCTAATGATGATGTGATATTAATGATACTGTATGGTTTTACACCCCCTCGTGGCAACGCTGGAAGACTTAATACTAGTAATATGTATGTCAATCTTTAGCTATAATAATCATCCATCATCTATGATATAACTTTTAAGTTTACAATACAATAATAATTCCTCAAGCCAAACTTAAAAGGAAACTAATAATAAATAAAATTATTTTTAAATTTCATCCAAGTCAAATGCAAAAAAAGGTAATTTAAATGTTTGAAAGCTTTTGAGGTTATATATATATAGTTGAACTAGGTTAGAGCCCGTTAGAGCCGTGTACTACACGGATTGAATAAATAAAATATTAAATAATTAGTACTAAAAAATTATGAATTATAAGATCATGATTGAAGATAAAATATGTTTATAATTACTTACAAATAGTTATTTTAAGTAAATAAACAATCATGTATTTTTTAAAACTTTTTTTTTTAAATTATGATTTTTAAATATTTTGTTTTAAGAAAAATGATAAAAAAAAGTTCATTGTATTCTGTATTTTATAAAATTTTTGTTTTTAAAAGTGTGTTTTTTAATAAAAAATAGGTTTAATTTATTAAATTATACATTTTTAATTTGAATATGGTAGGAGTAATATTATTAGTATTCGGTATTATTATTAACAACATTGAGAAATGAGAAATAAGAATAACGAGTCTTACAATTGTTTCATGCTTACTTTAGTTTTTTTTTTATAGATAGACAGATAGAAAAAAACCATTAATTAAACGGATTATACTTAGTTATAAACACGAAGAGTTACATGATAATATTTTAATATAAAATATAATTATAGTTATATATACGTAATAGTTCAAGAAATAAAACAATTATACTAATTTTAACTATCTTATCTAAAAAGTTTCATATTTAAACATCGTTTTAAGTTTTTTTAGATATTTTTTTATGAAAGTCATGTTTTTTAAAAATGATGGTTTGTAATGATTCTTGTTGTTTCAATAAGTAAGCTTTATAAAAAAATTCATCTGTTTATAACCTTTTTAAAAACAAAATGATTTAAAAATTTTGTTTAAAAAGGTTTAGTGTGTTGGAAAATTTCATATTATATAAAATTTTAGTTTTTATTATTTAAATTTTAATTAAAAGATGTGAGTTTCAATTTCCCTTACTCTCAATCTCTCTGGTCTATATATACACACACACCTCCTTGTTTAACATATTGATTTTTACTATTATTATTATGTTTTGAATTCCGAGGAGCAGAAACATCATGGTGGTTTTGAGCTAGCGACCGGAGAAGGTTTTGTAAAAGGATGGTATGTTGTATGTATGATGTTTCTGTGTTTTCTTCACTCCCTGTATTTTATAAGATAAACTTAAACTCACATTTTGTATCAAACTCACTACCTACTACTTATATTCATTTTCATTCATTCATTCATGTGTTTAAACCCAACCCACCCTAATGACATTTATTTGCCTTCTTCTTATGCATAACGCCAACCAACCATGAACCAACCAACACTTGTACTTATGCACAAGTAAGAAAGTTGTTTTGAGGTTGTGAAACATATAAATAGAACACCAATATAATAATATTTTATTTCAATCTCAAATAAATAACCAAGTAACATTACTTATTAATAATATTCTTTCTTTCTTTTTGTTTAAATAAACAAATATAGAAATTAAAGCGAGTAAGCCGTAATATTTGACCGACAAATTAAATTAAATTTCAAATTTAAACCCAACGGGAAATTATTTATGGAATAAATATGAGATTCTAAACAAACGACACCGTTGTTTTGCAACGGTTAAGAATTTGATCTTCAACGGGCAAGAAGATTTCATTCCAACGGCTAAGAATTTGAAATTGATTTGCAACGGTTGAAAGTCTACCTTGCCTATTAATATTAGTAATCGTCTTCTTCTTCTCGATCAACCATCCATCCTGTCTTTCTTCTTCGTTTTTAGGGTGGGTTTTACTTTCAGTCTACTAATTGGCTGTCATTCTTCGTTTTTAAGGAATATATGTTTGGTTACTTCGATTCTGAATTTTTGATTGGGTATGATTAGAGGCTGCTGTTTCAAATAAGAAACCTTTGGTAGCCTTTGGTGTTCAAAGGCTTAATTAAGGTAGGAACCTTTTACACTTTTGAGGTTTTAATTTCAATTCGTTGACTCTTTATTCCACAAATATTCATTTGCTTCGATTCTGATTTCGTACTATTAGGAATCAGGGCTGCTGTTTCTTCTAAGAAATTCAATTTGGCTATAAAAGACGGCTATTGGCAAATAGCAGCTGGAACTAGCAACCAAAAAAGTAAACCTGAAGATGCTGAGGTGAGTTCCTTGCGCCAAACACACGCGTACACGCGTACACACACGCGTACACACACTTATAAATAAAATTAATTATCAGGAACTTCTAGACTAAATTTATGTCTCTTCTAATAAAATATTTAGTGCCCTTGTTTTGATCGAACGTAATGTCCTTTTGTGGTTCGTGTTTATGTTTTTTCTGATTAATTCTAAGATCTCATGCTTAGAAAGTTTGCTACACATTTCACAGATGCCCAATTAAAGGTTAGTTTTATTTTTCCTGTCAAAAAATGTTGATTTCTCCTAAAACACTTGTTTAGAAATTGCAATTCTTGAAGGATATATTGTTTAAATCAATAACCCAATTTTTTTTGCATATAAACAGATTATGGAGGTATTATGAGCTAAAAATACCATCTTGGACAACTTTTGATCAGTTTTTTTTCAAAGTTATTTTCCATCAGGTGAAAGCTAACCTGCATTAACCTATTCATGTGTAAAAGGGGTTGAAATTCCTCACCTTTTTTGCTTCTAAATTTTATTTGTACTATGTTCAGGCTGTGATATTAAAAAAAAAACTAGGGACAAAGAAACATGCAATATTGCTTACTTAAAATCGAAGCTGCAGAAGGTAGTGCTTCTTATGAATAAGCTGCACATGGACAATTTTATAACGATAAGACTGTACGCGAGACAAAAGCAACACAAACTCCTATTCGACATAAGGATACATAGAAAAGGAAAAAGAAGGGAAAGGTCAAGAGTACAAATATGCATTATTAATCGTCAAATGTGAACCGACTGAAAATGATCCCAAAAAAACATTACTTTATCGTCAAGAATAGTCATGGGAAAAAATGGGGAACTAATGGATTTGATATAATTGCATTTGAAGTTTAATGGTGTATACTGGTCCCAGGTTATGTGATTGCTGATGCTAGTCACAATGTAAAGGTAAGTTTGTTGTAAACCTTCTGTTTGTAATTTAACTAACCAAAAATTTGTTCCTATTCATAATATGCTTTTTTTTCTTAAAGAATGGCAATGTAAATTAGGACGCTACATTGGTGAGTTTAATATGAAAACATCTTACAAAGGTGTATATTTGTCAAGAATATACATTTCTTTGCGGATATTAATAATATTGAAAATTCCTTAATTTGGTTCCCTAATATTATAGCCAAATGAATGTGTATGTTAAGTTGTAATGACTTAACACACACAAGAAGTGCTATCGTAAAATTACGATCAAATGAAAAAGTTGAAGGAGTTCTAAGTCACCGCAATAAAATCAGGATACATACATCTAAAGCCAAAATTTGCAGGCACATGGGAATGACTCGTTCCCACATGTGCGAAGGAGGAGAGTTTAAATTGATGGTGACTAGTGTTTCAGTTAGTAAGTTAAACAGGGAGAAGGATGTTTATGGGCATTTGGAGACTGATTGTCAACCTTGCTTTATGACGAGACTATATAAACGAGACTACAAACTTATTGGACAAGTGAAAGTAAGTTTCCGCACCAACAAACAAAGGAAGAAAGCACGAACAAAGTTACAAGCTTCACGCCATGTGATAAAGGTCCGTATGCATCCAGATGAAAACATCGAATCAAAGAGTTTACCAAAAGTACACTCGGAGTAGGTATAGAAGACAAATACTTAGGAGGATGATGTTTGATCAACTCACGTGATTGTTTGTTAGCTATGTCTCAAAGTTTATAGGGTTTACTTTTTGATGATTGTTTTTTATACTTAATACTGATGTAATTACTACAATAATATGTCACAGTGATTTCTTCAACTCTCGTACGACTCTTAGACTTGCTTTAAGCCTTTGTGACCCAAATACAGTAACGATACAAGTTACGGTGTGAAAGCGTTTGCAAACTCATAATACAAATGTTTTTGTATGGCTTATGATAGATTACACGTGTGTTCTACAAGCACAAAAGTAAGACTTGTGGTGATTTTTGAGTGATTACAAATGACCTCCATCTTTCTATTTATACTACTTTGGGGCTGCTCTAGATTGTTCTATATTTATAGTATTTTTATCTATAAAATATACAAAGAAATCTCTAGACATATCCAACATAATATCTAGCATTCTAGACCACTTCAAGGGTATTCTTGAGCTGATCTAGATGCTTCTTTGACCCTTTTTGATCCAAAATCGTTTGGGTCGCTCAGGAGTCTTCCGGACGGCCTTAGATGCTATTCACATATTGCAGGAAACATCCGGAATATGAGTAGAGCGAATTGACTTTAGGCGGGTCGTGACATTCTCCTCCACCTAATAAATACTTTTTTTAAGTGAGACAAAAGAAACATGTATGATTCTTGGTTATTAATAAATAATTTTTTTCAATTAACTTGAAATAAGATGTAATAATAAAGAAAAAAGTTACTAAATAATAACAAACTTTCACAAAAATATAACTAGATAATAACGAAAATTCATGTCAGTTTTTTTACTATTAAGAAAGAATAAAAAGGCTTATACAAACAATAGAAGAGTGATCATATGTTATAATAACATCAAAGGAATTTGATGCGGCCACTTTCAAAGTAATAACAATTTCAACAGTTTTTTGTTTAGCCATAATTATTTTATTGTGATTTGTTGTTATAAAAATGAATTTGAGTATCGAACTATAACAGTATCATTTATCTTTGTGGTTTAATTATGATATTAATGAGAATTTTGATCTGTAATTTTATAGTTGAGTAAATTACAAGGGTGGTCCTTGTGGTTTAACTCAAACTTTGGATTTCACCACTAAAATTTAAAATTTACATATATAGTCCTTAACTACCTAGTTTGCTTTCATATGTGGTCCTTGAGTTAAATTGATGAATGTACAAAGGGGCGAGAAAATGACGAAAATGGAACATGAGAAACAATACAAAACCTTGAAATCGATGGGAGAACACGACTTAGATTATCTACACAAAGAGATGAAATATGAAAATGGTTATTAGATATTTTAGTGTAATTGGATTGACTAGTTGATCAACGTGAGTCAGAAGGCGCGTAGTGCACACTTGTTTGAGTTTATTGTGATTTTTGATAAAGCAATGGGGTTCCAAAGGGGCAACACCCTTAATAGCGGGGTCCAAGGGGTGGCAGCCCCTGACGGGTAACCGGCCAAAGGCACTTTTTGAAGATTTTGAGACCTTGCCCTGAAACATACATTTATAATTCGAATTGATCAATTCTCTATGGTTCACGAAATCTCACTCGAAAATCTATAGTTGTTCTTGATTCATTCTGAGTTTTATCCGATTGAAAGTTCGGACTGAACCCCCAAATTGCTTCAGTTTGAAAGCGCTCTGCGAGTCTCCGATCGTCCAAGTTCTTAGATCACTAGATTACGAATCCTCTACAATGGCTACATTACTAGATAGAAATTAAGCTAATAAAAATATTCTATTTCATAAATCATAATCAGATTACTTTAGTTTCAGTTGTAACATCAACTACACATGAGGGTTGTATGTAAACTAAGAATTAGGCTTTTCCCCCATACTCAAAATAAACTTCAGGTCCCAGGACAAAAACGGATGTAAGATTGTGAGCTCAACAATCCATCGTTGGATAATTATAGAAACCCTAACCAACCACCAGTTAGATGATGATTACCGGATCCGTCACCGGCAGAGGTCAACTGCAAGGCCCTACCGGTCTCTCATATGGGAAGATCAAAGGTGATGAGATGATAATGATTAATGAAGGAAATTGTCAAGTGGAGTCCCAAATGCTAGGTCTCTTAATCATTGTAATAATGGTATGTTAATAGAGTTATGCTGTTTAGTTTCTGGTCTACTAAGTTTCCCTTTCGTCTAAAGTCTAATTTAAGGCTTAATAACTATTGTTCCTCTTTTATGGTCCTTCTCAGGTGCTTCTGTTTTCTGTTTCATTAATTACAGTGTGAAGGCTTGTGTATAATAAACTAGGTTAATACTTAATACCACGTGTATTACACGAGTTAAGTACATAAAATACTAAATAATTAGCAATGAAAGTTTATTAATTATAAAACGATATTTTGAAATAAAATATTATTAAAGACTATAAGTAATATCATTTTTCTAAACGTTTGTTTTTCAGCTTATTTTTGTTTTTTTTTTCAAAAAAAAAGTTAACATTTTTTCAAAACAAACCATTTTTAAAAAAATATCATTTTTAAAAATTTCCTTACTACTCTGATTTTTAATTATGATTTAGAAGAATTCTATTTTTTTTTAAATGCCGATTTTAAAATATTTCATATAATAAAAGGTTTGATGTCTTTGAAAAATTCTTTAATAAAAATAAGTTTTTTTTAGAAATTACATTTATAATATCCTTACTATTTTTAATAAGAGAGAAAAACAAGAAAACTTAAGATTAAAAGATTTAGAATTGTAGCAAGTGTCCACCAAAAACTTCCTTTTATCATATAAGATAGATAAAGACACGATATTTTATCATATAAGATAGATGGGGAAAGATCGTTTCATACAAGAATACAACCATATTTCATTGTTTAAGAGACAATTATTTGTTTTCCAAACTCCAGAACTATCTCACAAGGCGCTTAATATGCCTCTTCATGTAACATCTTACTTCAATTTGTTTGAGTTCATGATGGTTTCCAGAGTATTAAAATGACACGTATTCCAGTGACAAGTCCAAGGATATTAGATCGGTGGAGACCATATGGAACTGCTTCTAAAAGTGTTTATACCTTCGCATTCACAAGCATGTATTTTCTCTTCTATCTTAGATGTTATTTTTATTTCATGTTTTATTATTCCTGATCATGAATAATAAGTTTTAACTAGTAATAAAACCCACACGATGCGACGCTTTAAAGTTCATATTGTTTTTAAAGCAATATAGCGAACATCATCATATATTGTGGTTGTTATACTCACGTGGTTAAATATGTACATAGATGCGTATTAAGTTGCCGCGAAGAAAAAAGCCATGTCGTTGTAAAATGATAGTTAAAAGGGGCGAAAACATATATAGAAAAAGGAAGTAAAAACATCACATTTGGCGTTGGTTTCGAATAATATTAATGTCGAAACGTACGGTGGCTTAGTTTTGAATAAACTTTATATCCAACGTAGGTTGCAATGGTGACATTGACGTGGTACGTACATAAAGCGAAGCATACGAAGTTGTGTTAGCTTGGTTGAGTACATATGAAGTTTTGGTGTAAACATTATCTTAACCGAGCTGGTACATGCCTCATAACGTTTTATAAAGACAACGTAAGAAAAAATAAGCTTGTCGCAACATGATGTTTAAAGTGTACACATTAAGTTTTAACAAGACGAAATATGTGAGAATATATTACAATAATAGAAGTATTAAAATAATTATAATTAGTTGTCATAAATATAAATAAAACCTGCAGCCAAAAAGAACTAAATAGTTGTGATTGGGTCGGGGTTCGACCTTTGTAAGTTTGATCAACCATTTGACAACCAAATCTGAAAACTACATATATCTTGTAGTAAAAGACTCAGTTGATGGTCGAGATGGCCATCTAGAAGGATCCAGTGGTTTTAAGAGACGAATGCTGATGTCTGTTCAGCATTATCCTGCACTTGCAAACAAGTCAATACTATAAATGAACACCAATAAAATAAGGTACAAGAGTTTAGATAAAGGGGCCAAGCTTCACCAATGTCTTAAGCATGTAAACATTTAATGCTCTTAGAAGCTGACTTTCATCATCCATACTCGGAAGTCGGAACCCTTTAAATCTAAAAGTCATAGTAAAAGCTTTGCAATCAGACATCATATATTCTCTGATTGACAACATGAGCAAACTGTTTATTTTGACATATTTGCAAAAAAGGGATAAACTTGCAACATAAGATACTTGAAGTACCATATATAAAAAAGTTACAGACAACAGTTTATTTGAAATGTCTGCAAAAAAGGAAACAAACTTGCAACATAAGATCCTTTTTAAACCACCATAAATTGGTTAAAAAATTACAGAGCAGCATATGGCAAATCACCTCCATGAGTGTGTTGAGAACATATAAAGTTGAAAGTCTTTATGACATAGTAGATCAGGGAAAAAACAATTAAACCTTAACTGAGTGAAGAAAGTGTGGAATAAAAAACTTTAAGTAGAGAAAAAATTACCTTAGCTTCTAAACAAGACATAAATCCATCAAAATCAAGATTAGATCATGGCACGCAACTTTCATACCTTCAACAGACTGCAAATGAACAATTTATCCTTTCAGTAAAACATTTCTTGGATAAAAACAACTAAGACATAAATTACCTTAGCTGCTAAACAAGACATAAATCTGTCAACATCTTGATTAGATCATGGCACACAACTTTCATACCTTCAACGGACTGCAAATGAACAATTTAACCTTTCAGTAAAACATGTCTTGGATAAACACAATTAAGTTGTGGTAGCAACAAATTAGAAACCAAATTACAAAAGAAAAGCCATTGCATTGTACTAAAGATGCTAAAAGTTAGTAAAATGAGCAAGCACCATGCTTTAGTAACATGACCTCTTGTTATTATAAAAAAGAGTTAAAAAAATAAGTAATCTTTTAGTTTTAAGATGCAGGGAAGATTAAACGACACACTGACACACACCCACGAGAGCCATATGTATATCTAGTACTTCATTACTGTCTATTGGACCAATTACAACTCCAGATGACTGTGTCTCATGGTCCTTCCATTTGAGGTTCTGGGCGAGTATGATATCCCTAAAACCACAAACTAAGCAGCTCATGTGAGTCTGCAGAAAAAAGATGTAATATAAAGCTAATTATTTAACGAAATCATGTGTTATTTCATATCAGAGTGTCGTAAGGGGAAAAAAATAAAGGACATAGAGATAGAAAAGGTAAAGAATAACACTAAAGGATCTAACCACCAGCTGAAGCGGGTCCAGATATGGATTGTGAAACTTCTCAACTTTGCTCAGTGATATCAGAACTGTATAAAAAAACATTTAGTTTGAGATAACTATGATATTATAGTATATTGGTGTGGCATGAATATAAGCTATATAAGACTAAACACAAGATAAACCACCAAACTAAAAATAAGAATGATAGCGAAGGTATAGATAAGATGCAAACAATAGCAACGCAAAACAAGATGATCATGCTGATGCTTACCCAACTTCCTTCACAGAAAGCCTTAAAAAAAGCTTTTGTTACACCTGGCTTCCCTTTTTTCTTTTTTCCATTTTACGATCCTATAGAAAACAAAAAAAAAAAAAAGAAATAACAGTATGCTAACGTAATCGACAATAAAAAAAAAGAAGCAAAACAGGGTTGTGTAAGTGTAACAGAAATACAACATACCTTCCACTTAAATCTATCAAGTATCATCTAGCATTTTTTTTTTAATTCAGACATTTCCCAATGCATCTCTAGATGTCATCACCAAACATCAAAAACTAATAAGACAACCAGCAATAATAAAGGTTAACATGCTTCCAACAAAGGTTAGTATTCCAGTCTAATATACATACTTAAGTTCATGAACATAAGCATTTTTCATAATCAAACATTCAGACACATTAGGAGTAACCTCAAATTTTAACAGATATTAACTAGGTTTAACTCACCAATAACATTATAACTAGTACCTAGAAATTCTAAAATAGCTTTTCTAAGTTCACCATCTCACCCTGCCAAGGATTACAGCTTTCCACATATCTGCACAGAGGTGTAAGGCATGAACAATAATCAAACATTCAGACACATTAGGAGTAACCTCAAATTTTAACAGATATTAACTAGGTTTAACTCACCAATAACATTATAACTAGTACCTAGAAATTCTAAAATAGCTTTTCTAAGTTCACCATCTCACCCTGCAGTTAAGCTTAAAACAATTAGCAAGGATTACAGCTTTCCACATATCTGCACAGAGGTGTAAGGCATGAACAATAATCAAACATTCAGACACATTAGGAGTAACCTCAAATTTTAACAGATATTAACTAGGTTTAACTCACCAATAACATTTTAACTAGTACCTAGAAATTCTAATATAGCTTTTCTAAGTTCACCATCTCACCCTGCAGTTAAGCTTGAAACAATTAGCAAGGATTACAGCTTTCCACACATCTGCACAGAAGTGTAAGGCATGAACAAACTTCAATTAAGATAAACCATTAAGGGTAGGTATTAATTTATAAGGGAGAGTTTTTGCAGCAGAATATGTATGATCTGTTTCATTAGTTCCCAATTTTTTCCTCCTAATTCCTCATTTTGTGTCTAGTCGGCACAAAAAATTACTAGTAAGTTGGTATTCATCTTCTGTCTGGTAATTGTTTATAAGAACAAACACCTTCCAAGTAAACACATGAGCTTTTTTCAGACGGCATAATGATTTCAACAAAATTGAACATTAACTATGATTATGTGCTTCAAAAAATGATTGTAAGATCAATCTATCATAGCCATCTAATTCATTTTAGATAACAAACTGGGTAAGCATGAGATCCTAAAATGAAGCATATAGAAGTAAACAAGAACATCGAACAAACATATATTCTTTTAAAACAAGGGCTTAGGGTATTTGATTAAAAAGGGTATCATTTGAGTTCAAATCTTTCAAAGCGTTCAGATTATTTTATATATGTGTGTCTATGTGTGTGGGTTTGGCTTAAATAACTCACCTCAACATCTATAGGTTCAACCTTTTTTGTTTCACTTTGTCTATCTACTTTCTTGCCAACAGGCTTAAGTAGTGATAAGAGAAAAAGAATAACACCAAAAGGTGGTATTAAGTTATTTCAAAGATTTACCAAATTTTGCATGAGAACTGATATTGGTGAAACTCACAATATAGGCTTCTTCCCACTAAGCATGCTTGCTGCTCATCTTCAGGCAAGACCTCCATAAGAAGCCTGCAAATATCTTTTTTTTTTTTTTTTTTCTGTTTATGCTTTTCTAAATAGTATTGGTGAAACTCACAAAATAACATCATGGACATGTTACTGATATTGGTGAAACTCACAAAATAACATCATGGACATGTTACTTTAAGAATAATATAAAATAGATTTAGCAACACAGCAAATGAAGAAATGATAAAACAAACCTGGGCAGATGATACTGGTGATTGGACAACTGTACATAAGATAAGGGTAACTCACGCAAATAGATGATTGACTCTCAAGTAAAGAACAAAATATAAATATTTTGAAACCTTGGCTGACACGGTTGGGGCACCACCTCCAGGAACACCAATCATTTATGAGAGCTTTTTATGCCAAACAGGAATTGCTAAAAGGCTTCAACTCTAAAAGTGTAAGAAGATAAGTTAGGTTCCATCAGTGCATATGCTTACTAGAAAACAATTAAACTTGTACATGCAAATTAGTACCGGTTCCAGTAGAATGAACACACTTTCCACAATTTTATTAACTGCTTCAATAGATCCCAAGTCCCAACAAATCTGACCACAAGCAAAAACAATGTCGAGATGAATTATTTAATAAAATATTAATAAACACATAATCACCTTCCATTCAGAACTCTCCAATCCTTTCAAAAGGGCTGGTGTTATCTTTCCACAAATATGATCATGAGGCAAGCTATTACAAACCACATAAATCTTTTCTGTAAGACTGTAACCATAGTATGGCTAAAAACTCGATCACTTGACAAACCCCTAAAGCTTATTTTCGTATTTTGATTCTTGAAGAGGATCAACTGAGCATCTCAATCCAAACTTTAATCCCGATTGAGCCTTTTCATCTATAGGAAGGACGCCACAATGAACCGGACTGGGACTGACTGACCTCATGAGTTGGTTCCTGGCAGAAACTAACTGGATGCTCTTCATTCTTTCTTTATTGCATAAAACCTCCAAATCATTTTATATGAAAAAAGTTGGCTTATTATGGAAACAATATATTCCTTCAAAACAGAAGTTCAGAATAATAGCTACTTCATGTGAAATCAACATTTTTTTGACACGGATATAAAACTCACCTTCAGTTGGGCATTTGCAGAATGTGTAGTCATTATTGGGTCAACTAAGGTTACCTTTTTATTTCACACAGAAACATCTAAAAATTAATTTAAAAAGAACCTGATCAACAGTTTCTAAAAAAGGCACTTTTATAGCATAAAAGATTGGATTAAAACAAGATTATAAAAAAAATTACAATTTCAAGACAAGAAGTGTATTTAGTGAATTCGACATCATTATTGACCCAGATAATAAACTCACCCTGAATTGGGCATCTACAGAATGTCTAGCAGGCAATGGGTTAGACAACACATGAAAAGGGATTAATATATTTCAAAGATCGAACAACATAAAGAAAGAGAGAGTTGTGCATTGTGAGGTTCAAGGAAAGAAACTGATAACAATCAAATAAAAAGGATTTCAAAAGATTGAAGCATTTATAGCCCGTGTTGTGCATTCAGTCGACTTAACTTGTTTAAAATAAACTAACGCAGATCAAAGGCAGTATGCTATACTAGCTTAATTAGATATGTTTTCTCTTTTGATTTGTTCGTTGGACATTGCATGCCTTTTGAACCATACAATTCAACACAGATATGTTTTCTCTCTGTCATGGTCGGATTAAAGAAAACACCTGGTCTTTTGCAATAAAAGTTTTTGAAAAAAGAGTTGTTACTGTGAGCTTTAACACATATAGATAGATGTATGGATGTTTCATATTTTTTTTCCTTTGGATGTTGCAAGTCATGTCTTTTGCACAATCTAGTGACTTGATTGATTGATTGATATCGTATCACTAGTTCTGCTCATTCAAATAGGCGCTCCACCCCTTACTGACTATTTATTTGTTTGCCAAATTAATTCTTGTTCAGCTAGGTGACAGGTTTGCCAAGATGAGTCTTAGACCTACATCCCAAAATGATGCTAAGAAGAAGGTAAATAAGAGGACGACGTATTTATATAATAGTTGTTTGTGTTAATATTTAATTATTATTGTGATTATTATTGTTATTGGAGGAGTGGTTGATTCTATACAAATATTTAATGAATGTTATGTTTGCCCAATTACAGGACAAGTCTATTGCTAAGACAAGTGGTTCTCATCAGGTGAAAAATAATTGGGAAGGTAATTTCAATTCTCTTGCTAAAAGTTTGTATATAATGCCTGCCTGCTTGCTGAGTTGCTGCAACATGATTATTAACTTCTCTAATCATTTGGGAAATATATACATACAGATGCAATTATATTCATTCTGTACAAGTATGTTAAGGAGGCAGTTGAGGTCATGAACCGTCCTGAGTGGCCCGATGGCGATGACTTAAATGGCCGAGAGGCTAAACTTGAGTTGAAAGCCGCCGAGTATAAAATTGCTATGACTTGTAGCATCTACAGGGATTATCTGCCACTTGGCTGGAAGTAGTATGTTCTTGTTTCTCTTCACTATTATCGATCTTATGTTTGTATAAGTGGACATCAATCATTACCTGATCATAATAATAATAGTTCAAATTTCGTTGCAGCGAGCGGGAGAATGCCAGCTCTCTTATTGCAGGCTATCACAAGACTTTCATTGGTGAAGATGGGCTTAAATTCATCATGTAGTTTCATATCCAGCATTCAGAGGTTATATGTTCTAGTTTGACAGTTACTTACTAGCAAGGAAGTAAATAAACATGTTATATTGGTCAATGGTAATGAGGTGTTAGCCTCTCAAAAGTACATGAAATCAACCTTCTTATTGCAAATAGTTTGCATAAGCAGAAGTATAAATTTCAACGGATTTCCAGCATATTAAGTGAGTTTAATGAAATAAGCTTCAGTGCTTTGGAGAAGCACACTTTATACTATCCCACCCAAACACATTTTAACTTGTTTTTCTTGATGTTTGCAACCTAACTTTAACCTTAGAATTAAAACTATTATTTGGTTTTTGAGCAAGACCAGGTTGTAATAATTTCATTCTAATCACTGCTCTGTTGTTGCATATGGCTCACCAAAAAGACATTCTGATGAGTTGATAGGAAGGAAATCATAATACTACATTGTGATTTATTATGAAAGTTCATTGGTTAATTTGTGATGGAAAGGTGTAAAAGTCAAAGAATAAAGCTCAAAAAATTGTGTTTTAACATGTTTATTGGAGATCCAAATATTTATATTATTTTTATGGATCAATCCATCTAACATTTATATTATTTATATGCAGCAATGCATTTAAAATTTATATGCATCAATGCATCTAACCGATATATGTAACAGTTTGGTGCATCCAATTGCCATTTCTTCTAATCCAATTCAAATATTAGTTTTGTCGGTATAAATTTTAAATTTATAACTTTACAACATGGAATCTAAATGCATACCGATCATCTTCTTAACTAGACTAACAAGTTGTAGATTATGCTTTGTTTAAGATGAGACTTTTGAGTTCAAAGAGATGATATAACCGGTGGTTATTAGACCTTCCATGTTACAAGATTAAACACTCATATTGTTTTAAATCACAAGGCAGGAAATAAGAAACTTTGGCTCGTGAATTACAGTTGATTATCAATATGGTCAACATGAAGTTGCAAGGAAGTAAAATCATTCGTGAGATATGCCAAGAACAAAATGAAAGATGAATAAACTTTTTATTAGATCAAACAAGAAAGAAAAACATATTTTATAACACATACTCAAAAAACTAAAGAATAGGGTTCATCTTCAAGAACATAACACATATCATGCTACCATAAAACAACAGATCTCCACAAACCTGAAAACTAAAATCATTATCTGTCGTCAATCATAGACCTATTCTGTAGTGGTTGAAGCCACCAACCAAATATCCAACTATGTTATTTACAAAATTACCACCCAGATGATCAAAAGAAGCCAACAACAAAGCACATTCACACAACAGAACATCAAACAAAATTAAAAAATTCAACGGCAAAAACAACAAACCTTAACTTGCTACCGTTTATGGTTAATTTCCACTGAACTCTCTCTTCAACCCTTCAATACCTGCACCAAAAATTAACATAAATACACAGACGCACACACGAGACATAGGGGTAGGCGACGGCTTTATGGTTACTAGTGGTGGTCGTTGGTTATAAATTCGATTTGGACACGAGACAATGTATGGTGGAGTAGAGTTGTGGGCGGCGCCGGCAGGTGGTTGTGGTGGTGATGCCAGCAACTGGTGGCGGTAGCGATTGCGGTGGCTGTGAACTCCTAACTCTTAAGAGAGGAACAATGACTTTGTGGGAATCCAGATTAGAATTATAAACTGAGATTATACACAAGTAGGGAGTTACAAGTGAAGGGTAAAATACTAAAATACTTCTAATAATTTTTATATATTATGAAAAGCAAAAAACAAAGAAATAAAAATACGTGGTTAGAATCGGTTCTTTTGGTTTTTTACAAAATATTGATTTTCATTTGAATCCCTCTCTCTCTCTCTCTCTCTCTCTCTATATATATATATATATATATATATATATATATATATATATGGGGATCCATTCAATTGAGAACCATAAAATCATAAAAAACTAAAAGAACTAATAACAACCATAGATGATTTAGATCTATGATTGAAAATAAAAAAGATAAAAACGTAATCACCACTTTAATTTGGATGGCAAAACAGTTACAAGGGCATAATTGTAAAACCTTTTGAACATTACAACTACAACTCAGATTTTGTGATGTCTTGATTTACTTTCTCTCTTTTTGAACTACCCATGAAATCACAAATGCTACTTCACCTTCAAAAGAAAATTCGTAACAGTGATATTTGGAAGATAACTATCGAGGGTGGTATTTATATTTTCACATGCAATCGATTAACGACCCACGAAACAAACGAAAAGCATGAATCTTTCCTCCTACGTTATTAGTCCAAATCGCTGAAATCATGGATTTTTTATTCTGTGGTTATTGCTTCATCTACAACCAGTGTTTCCAGAGATAGAAAATCAAAGGGCTTGAATAAGTAATCAAGTTGTTCATCATCTTCTATACTCAAATTCTCTAATCAACAACTTTTATGATGTCATAGGATAAAAACACAGTTGTATAGTTGATATACATGACACTCGTGTATGGCAAGAAATAGAGAGGCTGAAGAGGATAAAAAAAGAGAAAAACATCAAATCCAAGGTGACAAGAAATAGAAGAAACGAACAGGGGAGATAAAGAAACTTGTTCGTGCAAAATGAATTTTCAAATCTATTTGTTTGGTCGAGCGGTGTTTATGTTTTTTAAGCTGACTTAGTTCGAAACTCGAAACTATCTTGCTTTTCGGAAGACATCTAATACTTGCTACGTATATGCTTTTTATAATCATTTGGTGACCAGTTTAAATGCGTTAATGCATCTTCTTACATTGAATCAATACGATGTTGCTTAATTGAATTCATGAACTGCATTAACAAGTGCATTTCTGAATATGCTGATACGCACATGAGAAATTATCCTATATGTTAAAAAAAAACTCAATGAACAGTGTTCCAGCAGCTGATATATCTGTCTACACCATCGTTTCTTTTGCATGTCATCACGGTCTGCCACCAACCCCCACCCTCTTTTGATATATATCCTCTCATAAGAAATGGTGGCCTTTGGATGTTCCGGCGAGTCCACAACATATGAAAATCAATATTTTTCGGTGATCTAAATCGAGAGGAGAAACGGAGTTGCCAGCTACGTTGGGGGTGATGGGTATTGGGCGGTGTGTCCCGACTGTTGTTGCCGGTAGAGGCGATGATACCTCCGGTGGTATATGCATGCCGCCTTAGGTGGCGTCTGTTTCGCGGCGATGACAACCGATCATCCTGCCACTCTTTATTTCCCCGATGCGAGTGTGGTTTGGGGCTGTTGTAGAGAGAGAGGGGAACCGATGCCGCCTCCTATTGCTTGCTGTCGTTGACGGTGATACCGTCGCCGCGGTGTGTGCACGGTGGTGGTTAGGGTTTGTTTGAGGAAGGGGAACCCTAGCCGCTGTCATGGAAGGAACTACCGGTGTACCATCCGGTGTCTGTCGGTGACGGCCCCAATCCCACAGTGTCTGCATGGTTGTGGTTGGGGTTTGTTTACCCAAACGGTTGGTATTCCCCTTTCCGTGACCCGAGTTATGGCGGTGGTTATCTGCTGTTAAAGAGGATGAGCACATGCTACCATCCATCATCGCTGACAGGTTTGTATGTAAAGAGTGATATCAATCGATTATGTTTTTTTGAAGATCTTACCGGAACCAATCTCCTATGACTACGATAGAAGCATCAATCCTGAACGGTTGGTATCACAATTCACAAAAGCGCCTATGCACAGGTGGCTGAATTTTCTTCCATCCCCATCATTTATCAATAATTCACCATGTATAAGTCCATTTCTTATTTTCACCCCAAATTCGGTAGAAATTTATACTTTATGATTTTGCTCTCAGCCATTGTTGATTCAAGGCAGTGGAAGATTCAATTGCATCCTCAATTGAGTTATTCAACCCAAACACTAACATATTGTTATTCATGTATAGGGTTTTGGTTGCAAAAGGTTTTTGTGTTCTGATATTTAGCGTTGTATCTGCTCCACCGTCGCTTTTAATGTTTGATTGTGTATCTCTTCCATCATCGTTCCTTCTTTGTTTTTATATTTTGGTTTTGTAGGTGTTTAAGGTTGTACCGTTTTCAATTAATTCAGGACAAGTATTGTTTGTAGCACTTTGCATTGGCTATTTGATGTAGACAAGGCTAGAATAATGAGAGTTCAGTCGACACATAAAACTCATTCCTAGCTATCACAGTTGGAAAAAGAATTGAGGAAGGCTAATTTTGCTAATGACCTAAAGATTGCATGTTTGGGCCCTTGGAAGAACTTCTGCATAAATACAGGTAAATTTTAATTTATTTTGTTTTTGCATATTAGCTCTTATACATGATCAGTTTGTTTCGTCTAATACTTTGCAGAGACATTGAAGGTTGGCAATTCCCGTCACATTAATGAGCGATGATTGGAACCTTAAAAAAAAATAAGAAAAGCCAAGTTTCAGAAATCAAGGTATAAGTAAATTTGTTTTCGTTGGTTGAAGTTCGGTCTATTGAATGTCATATATATTCACTTTGATTTGTCTTCATACTTTTCCTTTGATTTCATTTTTTGCATTAGTTTTTTGTGCATTCTTTTTTTTCTTTTGCAGAAAGATTTTTAGCCTTTAAAATTCGTTGGTCTCATATATTATAAGCCCTTTATAGTGTTCAAACATCAGGGTCATATATCAGTTTTTTTACTTTGATAATAGTTCTAAATAAGTTTGTAGTAGAAGAGTAGTAAGTAATTGGATAATTGAGATCACAGGTACAAAAATGCAGCAACAACTTGGATGCAGCACACAAATGCATTCAGTGCATTAATTTTTTTAAGACAGTGATTTGTGTCGTTTTTGGTGATAACCTATGTATCAATATAGATTTTTTTAATGGTTAATTGTATCACTGACGGGCCATTGGCCCATCCGATCATCTACATTACTCTTGTATGTAACCCGATCATCTCCATTACTCAATATAGATGCATCAAAAAAACTTTTTGTGTCATGAATATTGACTTTATTTGTTTGACAAGAAAATGTTTTAGTGTACCTATTGTGTTTATACTTCATAATGTAGTAACTTTTTGCCCTTCATAACCTTGCTGGTTGTTTTACAATGATTGTTTTGCATTTGCAATGAAGTGCGCTGAGGAAAATCTGTGACAAAGAAGACAAAATGAAAACAGCTTAAAAAACTAGGCATATGGTTTGTTTGGATTCATTGTTATTTAAAGTAATAAAAACCGACCATAAATGCAAAAAAACATGTGACAATTTCTTTATCTTTATCAGATTTGTGCTTATGCTAGGTACTCAAACATGTGTAAATTATGATAGGTTTGAGCACAAGTGAGAGGATTGGCAGCGTACAGACTATTGTTTCAGAAGTATCAGGTAGTTTTCTGTCGTTAGTGAATAGGATTTTCAACTGATTTTTGTTCCTTTTAAAACACTTTTAATTGCTTAAATGGCTCTTAAATAAGCAGTAGGGAGTTGAAAACTTTAAGATGTTACTTTAAAATAGATCTAGAGAGTGAAAACCCTTTTTGATCAACTTTGACCTATTTGATGCTTTTGACCCCTTCCATTTTAGACTATAGATAGATAGAATGCACTACTTGATTTTAGAACCAAAAATCAAATATGGTATACTTTTAAATTTAGTGGTTTGAACGGGTCGAAATTGGCACCAAGTGTACTTCAATAAAACCCATAACAACTTAATAGTGAAGTATACTTTTAAAATTAGTGGTTTTTACAGGTTGAAAAAAGACATGCAAATAAGTAGCGAAAGCACTAAGTAAGCAAACTACCTTAATGAAATAGGAAAGAGGCTGAAAGGAAAGCCATTTTTCGATAGTGATTCAAGGTGAAGTAAATCCTTATATCTAATAGTTGTAACAAGTCTTCTGCTTACAGAGAAATACCCCTATTGCGAATCTCTCTCATAAGAAAGAAAGGAGCTAGCATAAGCAGAGCTACCGGCTTTACTACCAGAAGAGCAACTACTATCAGTCCTAAAGAGCCAGTATCAGTCCTTCACTCGTCCTTCACTCTTAACTTAAGGAAAGGATAGACCTTAGCGCTTACTCTTGATCACAGTAATGCGGGAAGTCTGGCTAAAGGAAGATAGCATATCATAATGACAACGAGTTTACTTCAATACGACCCGTTATAGCTGAATAACATTGTATATTTTAAAATTAGTCGTTTAAACAGGTTGATATTGATGCCAACTGTACTTCCAGACGACCCGTTGCCAGACCCAGATGCAACCTTGCGTTCGATGATAAACAAAGAAGTTGTGTTCCACATTCAGGTACATAAAAACAATAGAACAGGAATGTTGCATTGTACAGTTAAGCGCGTGGAGGTAAACACGCAGCAGACATCATCAACAACCGCACACGTGCCAACAACTCCATCGACATCTCAGGCAATGCAGAGACGTGAACCAAGCCAATCAACAAAACGAGCACTCTTCCATGAAGAAAGTAAGAAAAAAACCAAAATAAATACATATAGAAATATACCTTAAATAACTACTTCCTAACTGCCTTTTGTTCTAAAAAAACAGGTGCGACAACCGGAAAGAAACTAAACGATGGGAAAAAGGATCTTAAATAACCTTTTGAAGTTGCCGGTATATATCTATGCTACCTATTGTAAACCTATGGCAACTTGAACATACCAACAGCCTGCACAAACTTCACCGTCTTTCGCAGTCAACAATCCGTCAGATCATGCCATCGAAAAAATGGCCAGGAAGTAAATTTTGGATAAAACACAACATGATCACAAAGTTGGTAGCCGATGAACTAAAAACTTTGTATGTAATCGGGTCGTATGTACAGACAAGTAAAACCGTAATCAAATTTCGCGCAACGCGCGTACTGGATTTCACCTAGTTTGTTTTAAATAGGTTATTAGCTGTGAAAAAAATGGTTATTATTTTACATTTGGTTGGATATTTTAATATTTTGTATTTTGGTGGAATCTAACTATAATATTGCCACGCATATGATTGCCTTTATCGTCATTTGGGAATGAGATTAATTGCCTTAATGCATCTATTTATATTAAATGAGCACACTAATGCCGAAAAGAATTCACGAACCATATAAATAATGATATTTCCTAGTGTATTATTCACATGAGATTTTTGTTTTAGATTGGAATTAAATTAGATGTTGATAGAAAAAAGACTCCTACTATTGAGTGAGTTAGGTAATTTCATATTGCACAGGATCAAACATTTTTTTTTAATACATGAGCAATCTCACAAGTGAATCTAAATCACTGATGTTATCAACTAAGGTTGACCTGATTGTTATTTATGCAATCTACTTTCCGCTATTTTTGTAAGAAAAATGACAAAAAAATTTAAAAAAAAAGGCCATCACTATACTAACTCATTTGGCTGCATTATTGCATATATTGACAATTGTTCATTAATGCATATATTGTCAATTGTGCATTACTGCATATATTATTAGTTTGCCGTTGATGCATCTAGTATTTGCTGTGCATTTAGGCATATATTCATATAAAAAGACATACATTCAGTACATGTTATTATACGTATCGTCATTACCTAGACTCAATAATACATCAACCAAATTAGAATAGTTTTCAAAATCTGCATATTTTTCGAAAAACAAATGATAAATTCCAAATGGATTGGATCTGTAATTTTGCCGCATCAAATGTTTTCGTTAATTTCTTTCTATCTCATATGATGATGATTATAAAATGAAACCAATTTAAAAATATAAAATCTCATTAAATAGGCCGCATGAGATAAATTCCAACATATTCGAACAAGTTAAAATTGTGTATAATTCAAAATTAATCGGGAGCAGTTATCTTATCCCCACTACCCGGCAATTAAATAATTGAAGTTACCAAATTACCCTCATACGTAAATAATGTTTAAAATAAATATAAAAAGACAAAAAAAATCTAATTGGATAAAATTGGTTCTTTTGGTTTTTAATAAAAACTTGGTTTTTATTTGAAAGCCCTCTATATATATATATATAAACCAACCTGGTACTTAAGCCCTCAGTCTCGTATATGAAGAAGAAGAAGAGTAAATCACCAGTGATTTTAAATGTCGTTGCTGTGTTTTGGATTATTATTATATATGGTGATATTCAAGTAATGGTATTCTGACTTTTTAGGGGACCCATTACACAGCAGTGAAAAAGAAAAATAAAATAAAGAAAGAAAGAAAGAAGTCAAAAGAAATCACAACAAATGAATATTAATGAGAATAATAAAATATAATAAGTGACCGCCTCATTTGGATAAAGCAACTGTTGCTACACAAATCCTAACCAAGTGGTTGGTATTTTAAGAGAATCCCTCTCTTTCTGGTGAAAAGGGTTTCTGAATGCCTTTTATCACTATAGTTGACCAATGATCGTTCTCGCCATGTTTGACCTCTATCCTTCTTTTCATTTGTAAGATCTCCTTCCTTCGTGGCATTCCTCATTTGGATTATTACAAGTCAACATTGCTCTTGGTTTATACGACTGGGATATTAAACAGCCGCGGCTCTACATGCCTGGCTTCACCAGTTTTGGGTATTAAAAGGAGCTGTGGCTTTAACGGTCAGCTGCGGTTTTATTGGGTTCGTATCAACAGCAGTCGCGGCCTGGGCAGCCGCGGCTCATTCTTCTATGCCAGCCGCGGTTCCTAAAGCCGTGTCTCCCTGACCCCAGCCGCGGCTAAGTCATAAGGTGTTTATTTAGTTACGTGTGTTGCATTATGACCCTTTAATTATGCTGGTACCCCATCACCAACCGACTTGTTTCTCAGCACCTAAAACACCACCGCCTCTAATAAGGTGTCCTCTTGCTTCTGCAGCTTTCTCAAGACACTTTCTTAGGTATTTATCATAGCACTGCATGGTAAAACATGTTTTGTAACCATATTTCTTTATTATTGTAAGCACAGTTAAGCGGTAGCAAACCAGGTAAATAACTTGGTGCGGACCAAACAGGTTTGTAGCTTTGACCCGAAACACTTTTTGTCTATTTTTAAAGAATAATTAGTCTGAATATTAGATAATATTTAATTTCAAAAATTATATACTGTTCCGAGTAAAGATATAGGGTGCTTTATAATTTTGATGTTCCGAAAACATTTGGGTGACTTTTGACCTGTTTGATCCATTTCCTTTAAAGCTAACCTTTTATACTTCACATGTTTGACCCGTTAGATATTGAAGTCATTAAACACAGCCATGATTGACCAAATCATTAGCACCATCTGAAATAGTTGCTTGTAACCTTTCCAATTGTACTGTTGGGGATTGTTGGCCTCAACAATCCCCCACCATGTATTGATCGTTATACCATCAATATTAATTGACTTCAGTGTTCTTAGTTGATTCAACAAATCATCAGGATCAACCAACTCAGATTCCATGTTGATCACCCCCAACTGACATTCAAATACAAAATGAAAACAAGATGCATCATTGATGTTACAAGTGTTTCAAGAGTAAAACCAATATAATAAACTGCATTGACATACTCACCGGTAGCATAACATAAACAAGAACACATGTTGTGACTGAAAAATCCCGTTCACCTTCTGATGCCTCCTTACTGAAGTCCGCAAGATATCTTCGGACTGATGGACGAAGCATTCTGGCAAACGACTTGTCTAACTAAATAATAACATACAATTAAACTCCTGTTCTGATTCATTTTGCAAGAACCCAATCAATTTTTTGTAAATATAAGAAAAAAAAACACTAATTGAATTGTTATAAAGAGAGCATTAGTCTGAAAAAAAAAAAACATAAAAAGTCACAGGCTATAACAAACTACACCAAAAAGTTAGTTGATACAAAATTTAACGTGATCATCACAAAAGTTTGAATCTGGAATCCTTATTTAGTAAGTTATTGATGAGTTTTCACTTAAAACTCACAATAACAACTTTCTGTTTCATCTATTGCAGAGGAAAGTGTTTTTTTGTGGTTAAAAAACATATCTTTGCTGGATGATTCGAAGTCAATAACCCTAATCTAGCCCAAATCAACAGATTAAGGCAACAGAGATCGACGTATATGTATATACGATGTTTAAAACAAAACAAAAGGATGATGAATTAAAGCTAATTGCATTGATGATAGTCGATCATGTTCTTACATCCGCACCCCATTTGGTCCCTTTAGCACAGAATAGGGATGCCGGATTTCTGTTCACAAAACAAAAGAAATCGATCACAATTAGGGGTGTTTGAGATTGCTTATTTAACTGACTTATTGACTTATTAATTTTTTTAATAAGTTATTAATTTATTTTTTTTACAACCATCATATTATCAAACACTATAAAATAACTTTTTAACTTTTTAAAAGTTAATAAGTTATAAGTTATTGATAAGTTGCATTGCCAAACATGGGCATTATGTGTGCGAAATCAACGAATCAAACACAAGCTTGAGACGAATATGTTATAAGTATGATCGATTGATCGATTTTTTTATTTGCCTTCGAGTTTTGTTGAAAGTTGAAATTGATAGCCAGTTCTAGTGTTTGTGAATATTTTTGTCTTTGAAATAGAGAACGACTTGAAAAAAAACACTTTTGTTTTATTTTTTATAATTTCTCTAAAACAAAAATTATAAAGATCATGTATATGGACTGAATAGTAATTTATTATATTTATCAAATTACTATATATCTTTTATATTTATTTGGGTGGAAGAACATATAGATTTATTAAAATTTATTTAATTAGTATAAATTATTTAAATAGAGATAAATATAAAATTATATGCGATGGTTTTCCAAAGATAAATGAAATTTAATGATGAAAAATGTTATTTAAGTAAACTATAAGGATAGAGATAAAAACTGTAATGTATATGTTTTTATAAACAGTGAGTTATGGTAAACGTTTTTATTTATATAATAATTACTTGCATGTTTACTTCTAACTTTCATTATTTATGTTGGGCGTTTTTTTTACCGGGTTTGCAAATTTTACGTCTTTTAGAGCATTCACAGCTGGTTCTTTATTTTATCCATATAATTACACTAAAAACACTACTTTTTCTCTCATCTTTTTAATTAAATAATATTTTTTTATACCTTTATCATTATATTTTCTCTCTCCTACACTCGTAACAACTTTTAAAAAATATTAAAAAATTATAAGGGTTTGAACAGTAATTCCTTAAATTTACAGATTGAACAATAACATTTCTCTCTCCTCCACTCACAACCACTTACAACCATTCCATATAATTTAAGGATTACACTCACATAAATATACCAAACCGGCTGTAAATGCTCTTATACTAAATGACATTAATAATTCTTTTAAATTATGTGTTAAGTGATTAAACTATAATTTTAATAAAACATAACAAAATAAAAAAAATATATATACGAACTCATTATTTACCCTTCACATGTATTAATTGCCTTTTATCTATAGAACCTTCAAATTTCGTAGTAGACTTCATATTCTCATCTCTGTATTTTGTTTAAAAATTAACATCTCGTAAGTTTATAATATTTTTTAAAAAAATCTTTAACGTCTCGTTCTCTCTCTTTATCTCTCTATGTTTATTACTACTTTATCTTTCTTCAATTTACAATTATAAATAATATATTATCTTGATGCACAAACAAATATGTAATGAATTTTATGTTTGAATGCTTGATTGCTATAATTTATCAATGATTTCTTGAATTAACAGTCGTAAACACAACAACGGAAATTCTACGCTTCATTAGCTCCTAAATTTTAACCCCACCTGATCCCACCCTAATTCAACGTTGTTTGAGATTTCAATCACCCGTCTCACCTTAGTTCCACTCAAATAACTAACTGTTAGTGTAAATTTATCTAAAATTGATTAATTGTAACGTCTCTATTATTCGCGGGTAAAATATAACCATTAATACCCCGCCATTGAGGGTGTACGGTAAGCATAGATGTAAAATAACAACAAACTGAAGTGGCATCACTACTCAGCATAAATTACTTAATAAATAATAAAAATGATAAGTTACTTATAGAAAAACTTAGTTTCATTTTTACGGTGCTAACAACTTTGTTAGAACTAATAGTTTGATGCTTTTTAACACCATTTCATGATATTAATTATCTACTCGTAAAATCTAGATTCCGTTATGCTTCTTATATATTTATCTCTATATAAGTGGAGTTTGCAAGGCTTTAATAATAACTACAGGTTGTGACCACATTTTGATAAAAACACGAGAGAAAACAAATAAAAAAAGTCACAACGATAATTTCAAAATTTTAAAACATTATATATCTAAAGTGTTAGAAAACATAAAGTTGAATGCTCTGTTTTGTATAAAATTTATATTTAATCAAAGACAGGGTTATATATAGAAGGTAACATGACTTTTACATTTTTAACATGCTTATCTGAATCAACAAAAATGAAATAATAATAATAAGATAAATTGGATTTTAATAATCCAAATTATAAACAATTGGCTGATAATAATTCATACTATCAAATTAACCGATAATAATTCAAACTTTCAGTTTTGTTACAATGATAATTCTAATAATATATTTTTTATTGATTTACATATAATTTTTATTTGTTTTTCATTCAATTTCATAGTGCGGCTCCCTATTTCATTTACAATCACCATCATGAGCAAAATCAAGTGTAAATCAATAAAAAATATTACTAGGATTGTCATTGGTAATAAAACTAAAAGTTTGGATTATTATCGACTAATTTGATAGTATGAATTATTATCAGCCAATATGTCATAGTTTGAATTATTAAAATCCAATTTGCTTAATAATAATAACATTAAACATTAATAAAGAAATAATAATAATAATGATAACAAAATGATAATGTTTGATGATATTATTAAAATTATAGAAAAGAAAAAGAAAGTAGTACCTCACGAAAAGTTGTTTATTTTTTATCTTTAATAAACCATTACTGATGATCTATTAGTACACCTGTTAAAAGGCTCTATTAAATGATATATTTTAAGCAACTTAACACAAAGCACCAGTGGTCTAGTGGTAGAATAGTACCCTGCCACGGTACAGACCAGGGTTCGATTCTCGGCTGGTGCATTTGAGCAATGAAGAATAAGCCTCTCTGATGGTTTGGTGATTTGGTCCATCAGAACAACCTGTTAATCTTAGAAAAAACAGGCCCTCCTGAGCTCAAACCTTTTTTCTGTTACCCAGATAAAGATCTCACGATATTTGGTGTAGTGAAAGTGTTTGAACTAAAATATAAAATTGCGTTGATGTATTAAAAAAAACTAAACGAACAGACTTTTATTCTCCATCATTTTGAGCCTCTTTTTCCCACATGTAACTTTACAGTTTGGATGATACACCAGGAGAGGGGAAAGTTCCTGCTTTCCTTATTAATCCTTCTTGAGTTATAGATGCAACAAGCTGGATACAAACATAGATAAAATGATCAATTAATTATGTAATTTGGAAGTCAAAAGGGTATGCTATGACGTATGAGATCAAAATGACAACTTTTTCAACACTAAAATCATTGAGTTTGATAGGTTTTTGACAAATAATGCAGGGATAATAGTCCATGTAAGGTGGTGTTTCAAGGCTCGATGTTGAATTTTTGATTCTCCCACCAACCACAGAGAAATCTGAAAAGAGGACATGTTGAAATCTCTATAAAACTGAAATAAAGTGTTGCATTTCCTTTCAGGGGGGGAGTTCATCATTCGACATCAGAAAACATAATTTTGTGTGGATTATAGTGGTCAAAGTCACAAGGTGTAAAGCGCTCGCATGTTGGCTAGGCAGAAGGGCGAAGAAAAGGTGTAATAATGGGAAAAATAAAAAAAAAGTACATACATAACAGACATGAAAATAAAAAAATAAAATAAAACATCTTTTTGAATTTTTTGGAAATGTAAAAAGAAGTATTGTTTGTGCCTTGGGAGAGGGTGGGCGCCTAGAGGAAGGTCCGCAACTTGCGCCTACCTGAGCCGCAGTCGCCTAGGCATGCGTCATGTGCGCTTTTGACTACTATGGTGTGGAGCCACACATAAATCACATAAACATATACCAATTTATTTGTCATGATGACTACAAACAAAGTATGTAACTGCAACCTAACAATTCACTGAAATAACACTGCACTTTTAACGAGAGGTTTGGAGTGTATCAAAAGTCAAAAGTGTTTGTGGAGCATAGCTACATACCTCTCCTCTTCTGTTAAACATTTGCCCGCTAACAAATCCACGAGCACTGTGTGTGGTAGGACTCCAGATCTGTAAAACGGTGAGTTGGATTTTTTATCGAATAGCACATGTAGAGACCAAACATAAGGAATAACAATAAACCAAAGTTCTTACTGGCACTTACCGAAAACAACAACCACTCATCAGCTCTAACAGACCGGTGAAACCACATCCTTAAAAGAAGAAGAGTATTAAGACGAGATTTGTATTATTAGTTGTGTACGGGTCAATTCAGGTTATGTTTAATCACTAACAAGTAATGGATCCAAAATGTGAAAAATTAACTAACAAGTGAGTAAAAGGTGGCCTAAGCATATTCTTAATGCATACAAACTTCTAACTCTTTATATTGAAAACGTTAGTTGATTATTGCAACAACATAGAAATTTGAAGTCATATCTAAAATCTAACCATCTATGTGAATTTGTGTACTTACGAGTGGTTCAAGCTAGCAGAAGAAGTCTTCAAGCCCCTGCGTCGATGAGGATTCAGACTCACATTTAAGGTTATATGATCTGAAGTGTATGCTGCAACACATCTGCACAATAAATCATTCCACATGTTTGAAAAATGAGCACATCATCATAAATAACATTGAAATTAAGCATATATTTATTAAGATATAAATCTAACATTTGAAATAAAATTGCATTTAATTTAAGTTCTATAAATATTCAATGTATTAAATATGATTATAAACTCACCTATGCAAAGCCTCGTCATCAGAGAGTTTTCCTTTCGATTTAAACCAGTACCTCAAACTACAATTACAAAATAAAAAATTAATAACCATACAAGAGTTTAAATAGATGCAGTACGGAAAGTTTGTTTATGCTTCCATGAACAATGGTTGACCTAGCAGGACGTTTATCGTAGTTGGTTGAATTGTTAGGCTCACAAATCCTTATCTCAATAGGCCATGGAATAAATTTTGCTGTGGCAACTTTGTTACGATACGTCCTGGAACAAAATATACAGATGTTACAAAACGTATGAGCAATAGTGTAACATTAAATAAACATGGAAGACCTGGGGAGGAGAGGATTAGTAAGACGGTTCTCTCGCAAATCTTCCATTGATAAAAGCTGCAAACATCATAGTTAATGGGAATAGCAAAGGTGTCATTTCAACCTATTCAACTATGAGTGGGTCTATTTGGCTTGTTATCTATAGCGGGTCAAAAGGAGTATAAAAAGAAAGCTTATATTAAAAAGGAAACAGGTCAACTTGGTTAAAGGTCACTCTAAGTGTAGTTTTAATGCATCTAAATCATGTAATTCAGAAAATCATATTATAATATAATATATATTTTATTGTAAATTGTCATAATATATTATTAACAAATGTTTAATATTTTTGGGACAAAAAGTGTTTTAGGTGAACAAAACTGGTTTTGACCCACGAATAGTAAACACGTGCATTTTGACCCGACCCGCCAGGCCGTCAATTTTCCTGACTCGGAGAAATAGATATATTGACCATTTCACAAGCTTGTAGCAATGTAGTTCTGGTACCAATTCTGGATCAGGGACAGCTGGCATTGATGGTAACTGGTGAAACCCCACTTCTTCTTTCTGTAAGATATCAACCCACACATGATAAACAACAAAAGGAAAGAATTGAATCAGAACCTCTGCATCCATCAATTGGTTAAGCATCATCAACAGCTTGATTGTAATAACAAACAAGATTAAAAATAAAGTATTTAACAATGGCTGTGTACAGATGCATACTCATAAAGTACCTGAAATGATGCAGTCATTGTGAAGACTACATTTCCCTTCTGTATTGCATCTATCTTTCGGGTGGCAAAACTATTGCCATCACGTACACGATGAACATGATATATAATTGGAACTGCAAACACGTATAAATTGAAAGATAAAGATTTCAGATATACTTACTGCAATAATTATTACACTTAGAGGCATGGAATAGTATGTTAACATCATGATAATAGTTTTTTTAGCTAAAAGAGTTGCTCATAATCAAAACATAATGCATAACATGACTTACCTTCAAGATCCCCGACAAGAAGAAAGTAAGCATGCAAACTATGAACAATCTTAAGCGAATCAACAGTTTTTGAGGCTGCAGCTAATGCCTGCATATTGTAAACTCTTTAGAAAAAACTGTATAAAAATTCTTTAAATATGTTGTTTAAACTAATGAAGAAGTTTACTCATGCCTGTCCAATGAACTGTCCTCCAAACACTTTCCCATAATGTGGAGCATCAGGCAATGTGATCCCCTTAAATATGTTGACCTTTATGGAAACCATAACAATATAAATCATTTTTTATTTATGAACATATAACAGGAAAATGCTAAGAGAATACGTATTACATACGGTAACATACCTTAACCTGCTAAAAAACATTAAAACTTAATGAAATTTTCCAAATCTTGCTTACATACTTCTATAGAGTCAAGATGTAATATTCTTTCTACAAGTGAACATGTTTCTAGTGATTGTTCTGTACTCCAGATAGATTTTGACTGCAGCAAACTGCAATGCTCATGGGACAGCAGTAAGCAGGTCAGCTGTCACAAGATAAGTAGTATTAGAAGCCTCGAGCGAATAATTTCATTCAAATAGCATTTAGGAGACAAATTTAGAGATATTACAATGTGAAAACAAGAAAAACCCGATAAATATTTTTATAAAAACAGAATTTGCAAATACCTTAGCCAGTGCAATGACGTCTGCTTGCTGCACTGAACCTGCCACAACTGCAATACAAAGAATCAAACTATTGATGTTTGCAATGATTTAGACAGGAGAAAAACATTGAGAAATTAGTAATCAAGAATATGATGATGAAACATCTGTTTTCACCATTGCCAAAGTAGTCTAAACGCTTAAGTTGGAACTCTGAAGGTTAAGCTCGTCTGTATGAAAATAGCCAGAGACCTCTGCCTACAAGATTTAGTTAATCATGCTGCTATATGCATTCAACTTGAAAAATATCAAATCAAATGGTACACGAGACCAAATTTACCTCGCCTTCCCATATGAAGTATATTCCATTCCCAACCTCCCTTCACGAACAACATACTCTTGGGGATCTTGTAAAGAGAACATTACAACCATAACTTAATTTATGACAATATTGTTCAAATTATCATCAAATTCATCAAAAGAAAACAAAGCAAAACCAACTCATTTTCACCATATTGTCCAAGTTTAAACACTAAAATCACCAAAATGATACCACTCATGTTAATTGTATGCCCTAATTTTCTACTAAAATGAGTGATCATCAAACCATCAAAATTAGTCAACAAGAAATGGCTAACGTATTACCGTACTGTTTAACGGTAACAACTTGTGCGACTTTTCGGAGAGATGAGCTCGGGAGTCTCTGAAGCAAAGGCACACAACCCAAAAACTCGATCACTGTCATCAAATTTCATCGCATAGAAAAAACAAAATCAATCTGTAAACTCAATCTACATTCAAATTGCAAGAAATTAGGGCTATTATCAACTACTTAGGTCGATCACCTGCTTCAGTGCTGAACATGTTGAAGTAATCACAATTGAAAATGATCGGGTGACTCCAAACTGTTGATAATATATATATATATATATATATATATATATATATATATATATATATATATATATATATATATATATATATATGCTTATTGCATAGGGATGTGCGAAAGAAGATGAATCCAATGCGACTTGTATGTAAGTTAATCCGAAAATTTGAGCATCTGTTGGTTAGAATAATAATTTGATATTCACAATAGTAATCTTCTCTCGATTCCGATATTCTATCGGTGTTTCCCGCCATTCCCATTCATCTGGCAGTGTGGTGTGTGGATAACAATACCATATATGGTATTTTGATGGAAAATCACGACAACCAACGTTTGACCATTCAAAAAGTCAAAATGTTGATTAATAAATAACATCAATCTCTGCTTTGAGTTTGTAATACAGAATCATAACATAATAAACACGTTTATATAATATATAAAACGTTAAAATGTCTCCTATTGTTTTGCTAGTTGTTATATTATCCTGAATATTATTAGTTTTGAAAAACACGTTAATAAATAATATCAGTATATATTTTTTATTGTAAAATACGAATATAAGATAACAACAAGTTTGTATACTATATATTTAAAAAAACAATGATAAAATGGCTATTTGTGCAATCTGCTTATTATTTTGTTATCCTGAACACTACAAGTTTTGAAAAATATATTAATAAATAAGATCCCTGAGAAATACAAAGATAAAAATAACACGAAATTACCTAAACGTAAAACACATGGATGGAAAATATTTGACACAGTGAATTGATATTTAACATAATAAACCAAAATATCACCCTTTTTAAAATAATAGAAGGATGCATGTTAATCTCGTGGTACCTCTTAAACTTTTTAGATTGAACATTATTTTTACTATAAAACTACTTATTCTTCATACGCATTTGATGCAATGAAATATTAAATAGTACCAAGCTATAACCCTGGGTGTTGCATGGGTTAGATACAAAATATTAAATATATATTCACGAATAGTTAAAAAGCGTAAAAAATGTTTTGATATAAGATATGATAGAATGTTATGCGTAACTAAATAGTTTGATTAATACAATTTTTTTCTTATTTTCTAAACTCTTTCAATAAAAAAATGTTTATACATTCGTTCTATTGAAACCGTTTTAAAGAAAAATTCATTTATTATTATAAACTAGTTGTTTAAAAACTATGCTTTTATTATTTTCATTTTATAAATAATTTTACATCTTTAAAATAAATCGCTTTAAGAAAATTTTAATTTTTTTATGAAAAAGACCGTTGTTTAAAATGATGGTTTTTAATTATTTTTTGTTTTTCGGAAACTTGCATAAAAAATAGTTTTTCTCTCATACTTTGACCTTCTCAAAAGATCGGTTAGAAAATATTGTTTTAGAAAGTTTTATAGTTTTAAAAAATTATATTGATTAAAAAGTGTATTTTTTGGTCAAAAATCTAGTTTATAATTTACAAAAATATATATCTTTTTAGAAATCTTGATTTTAAAACACTATGATCTTTTATTATAGAGACACTGCATGAGTGGATTTGTATATAAATGTTTTTTCATTGGAACCGGATCATTAAAAGCTATTTATAGGATTTGTTAAATTTTTAGACTTGTCATAGAGGGTTGCGGTAAGAAAATATTTGTGAGTTGTAAACTGATGAAGACATATGACACCACATGTGATAAATTATTATAAATTTGATTGATTGTCGATATACGTAATCATAGTCTTTGAATGTTTTAAGAGTGAATTATCATTTTCCTTCACATGCTTTAACATTATTTATTTTCATAAAAAATGTTCTATTTCGCATATAGCTTCCCAAATTTTTTAAAAGGTTGTTATTTTCATCAAAACACGTTAACTCTGTTAATTTAAAATGTTGAGCATGTAATTTGATAAAATGTTAACTTTGCAATAAGGGGATTAATTGTGTGGTTGTGATAGTGAATCACGATACAGGGGAGATGATGTCTATAGGTGATTGTCTTCATTACATAACCATTTCGCAATGGGTTCTGACCACCACTAGGAGCCAACTTCAGTTCTTCTTTTCTCCTCCGCCGATAAAACCATCAACCTCATGATACAATCGATGAAAAAAGATTCGAATATGAAAATTGATATATGTTTCATGAATGGAACAATAATACGTGGATGGAATTTTAAAAACAACACGTAAACATATTTCTTGGTTTTATTTTTTGCAACATTACATAATTACCTTTTTTTAATAATGGATGTTTACCATTTTAAATAAACATAATTAATGTGTTTGTATGAAGATAACAACTTATTAAAACATTAGCGAGTCAAATAAAATAATTATTTTTTACGAAAATTAAAAAAAACGTAATAAAAATCCATGTAAGTAGCTAAGCATAAGATTTCCCATGCATGTTAAATGTTGTGTGGACACTATATAATATCAAGAAAAGGTTCAAATAAAGAAGTCCTCTAAATTAAAAAGCATAACAAGTAATATCAACCATTAATCTTTTAAATCAATTGTTAATATCAAATTGTAGGAAAAAGTTTGTTAGATGGGTATTTTATAAATAGTTATTTTGTTGACTTGTGTATGATGTTATTTCTTTATAAAAATTACACCATAAAAACGAACATTTTTTTCTTTTCGAAACAAGTACAGTATTGTTAATGTAAAAATAATAATTTTTTACATTTTTAAACTCATATATTGTTATTGTGTCTTTAGTGCAATTTATTACATTTTTTTGTTAGTTATTTGAATCCTTTTGTTTTTTTTAATGATGAATTATTGTGTATCTTTAACATGTATAACACAATAATAAATTAACAACTAATTAATCTAATATATTAAAACAATACAAAATAACACAATGTCTCGTTGTGTCTTTTGCTCGTATTGTGTTATATTAAACACTATTAGTTTTGAAAAATATATTAGTGAAATGCTATTATTGTGTACTTCTAATTGTAAAATACAATGATAGACAACAAGTTTATATAAACATAAAAAAATGACAAAAATAACACATTGTGTTATATTCAACATTATGAGTTTTTAAAAATACATTGATGAAATTATATCATTATGTATTTCTAATTGCAAAACATAATGATAGATAACAATTCTATATAATATATAGAATCAATGAAAAATAGCACAAAATAATCTAAAACGTAAAACACAACGATTAATACATAACAAATGATGTAAAATATATGACACAATGAACATATATGACACAATAAACTGATTTATCTGACACAATAACCAAAATGCTGTCATCTGTAAAATAATTAAAAGACGCATGTCAAGCTCACAATCTTATTAGATTTTTTTGATTTAATCTTATATTTAATATAACCATGCCTATAATATTAATAGTAAATTTTCATCTAATGAAACACCTTATATAATCACCACCTCTCTTATTTCAAAATTCAAAAAGATACAATGATTATTTTTCTTGTTATAGAAAGCATGTAAAATATCTTAAAACATTATTATTATTAATAATTTTATAAGTTCTTACATAAAATCTATTGTATCTAATTAAAAAAAGTTTTTTTATCACTTGTTATTTTGTTGTCTCACATTTTAGTCAGTGACATTCTTTCTAGGCATCCTTACATAATTTTCTTTCTAAAAAGGTATTATAACAATTTAAACACTCAAACTAATTTATCTCTCTTGTTTAAATTAATTTTATATTTATCCATCTCATCTAGATTTTTTAAAATCAAGTTGTGTTTTTCAAAATAGAATTTATTAAGAAATAAAAAATACATAATTTTATTAAATTATAAATAATAAAAAACAAAGTTTTTATATAATATGAAATTTTCTAAAATACTAAACCTTTTGTGAAACAAATATTTCAATCGTTCATTTTTTTTTAAATAGTAAGAAGTTGGAATTTTCTAAAAATATTCTTATTAAAACAAGCAGAATAATTAAAACCCAGAGTATTTAATAAACAAGGTTTTTATAATAATTTTTTTTATAAAAAACCTTAAACGAATGTCTAAAAATAAAAATATATAGATAAGAGAGTTGAATAAAGAGCATAATTATTTTATTTCTCGAACTACTACGTATATGTAATTTAATTATATTTTATATTAAAATATCGTACTGTAGTTTTTGTGTTTATTACTAACAATAGTCCGTTTAATAAATGGTTTCTTGTCTATCCATCTATATATCTATTTGTCCATCTATCTATATATCTATAATAAAAAAAACTAAGATGAGACATAACATAATTATAAGCCTCATCATACTAATTTTTTATTTTTTATATTATAATAATAATATTAAATACTAGTAATATTACTCATACCATTTTCAAATTAAAAACTATATAATTTAATAAATAAAATATATTTTTTTAATTAAAATCACACTTTTAACAAACAAAGTTTTATGAAATACATGATACAATGATTTTTTAATAAATAATTTTTCTTAAAATAAAATATTTAAAAACTATAATTTTTTAATAAAACAAAAGTTTAAGAAAAATACATTATTGTTTATTTTTTTAAAGTAACTATTTATACGTAATTATAATCATATTTTATCTTCACGTATGGTTTTATATTTCATATTTTTTTATTACTTATTATTTAATATTTTATTTATTCAACCCGTGTAATACACGGGGTAGTAACCTAGTATTTATAACATCTTAAACACAATTTTCTTGTTATAGAAAATATTTGTAGTATCTTGAAAACGTAATGTTTTTATAATTTCTTATTAATACATGAAAGATATTCCCCGTTTGAACGCGGTGTAAATATTAAATGGTATTAATTGTAAACGTTTTAAATCATGGCCTGAAAATTTTATTAAAAATTATAATTTGAATGTGAATGATATGAGTAGATACAAGTCATTATTTATGAACACATACTCTTAACATCATTAAAAACACGTGTTTCCGCACAGTACTACCCGAACCACTCTAGAAGAGTGTAAAATACATGTGATTATGGTTACTTTAACGGACACCACAAACATAATGTTTTTTTAACAATTCAAGCTTTAAATTCATTATTCTAATATAGATATATAAATTTACATACTAGAAATACACATCATTATTTCAGCATTATAAAACACAATAGTATACAGAAAATACAACAACAAACAAAAAAAAAATATAATAAAATGTACTAAAGATACAATGACGAACAGAATTATACGAGCTTAAATCGCAAAGTAATATTATCTTTTATATAATGATATTGTACTCGTTTAAAAATACTCATTTTTAATGCGTAAATTTTATAAAAATAATATCCTATATAACAGTTATGAATATTTATATAAATTAAAAGAATTTAAAAATGTTAACAAAAGTACTCACCCATAAAATACCTATGTAACAGATTACTTACTTATAATTTTATCTCAACCATTGATTAAGAATTTACGGTTGAGATTATTTTATTTTTTTATTTGAACCATCCGCTTTATTATTTTTAGTGACCCTAGCCAAATTTCCCTATATAAAGTGTTTCATTTATCTATATAGAAAATATTTATAATATCCTGAAAATGTATTTTTTTTCTATAAATTCAAGTTATTACGTGAAAGATATTCCCCGTTCTGAATGCGGTGTAAATATTAAATGGTATTAATTATAAACGTTCTACAATCTGGAAATTTTATTATAATTATAATTTGAATGTGAATAGGCGGATATGAGTAGATACCAGTCATTATTTTATGAACACACGCTTTAAACATCGCTAAATACATGCGCATCAGCACAGTAGTACTCAGACCTTTAAAAAAGTGTAAAATAAACGTGTTTATGGTCATGTTACTGACACCGTAAACATAAAATCTTTTCAAAATTCAAATTTAAAAATATTTGTTCTCATACAGATATTTTCAATCACCCCAACCAAATTTCCCTATATAAAGTGTTTCATTATCTATGATGCACACCACTCTTTCTCCTTCACATCTAAACACCTCTCATATCTCATATTTGTGATACCATTTAAAACCACATCTCCATTTTAGTTCTCAACTTACATATTAGTCTATTTTTTTCTTTTTAACTATTACTTATCTGTTTTCAATTGGGGTCCAATGTAGTTGTTAGTTTCCTATTGTTTTCTTGAGAGGAAGAAGGTCTTGTGTTTGCATTTAATTGCTTCTTTAAAGACTCTTTTGGCCTCAAATTCCATCTTTTCAGAATCGAGTCATTGACTTCTAAGTCAAATGTATCTTTTACTAGTCATTCTTCTTTAATCATATTCATTCTTATTAAACTCATTATCTCACTAGGATATATCTGTGCTTTAAAACAAAAGAAGAAATACAAAAGGGTATATATGACATAGAAATTGATGGCATGATTCGGAAAAGAATGAAAATTGAGGCCAAAAAGTCTTTAAAGATGCAATTCGATGGAAGCACGTGATCTTCCCCTCTTAAGATGGTGTGTGGAATAAGATTAATGGTTTAAGTTCTATATATTCGTTGTTGTTTGTATTAGTGCTTGGAGTTGGGCGTGTATTTTGTAATTGCTACAAAATGTACAATCTAAGTTCTCATGAATATGATGAATGAAAATTATTTCCATATATGTGTTGTATTTTACTCGTGAATGTGAAAAATTTGGTACTCGTGAATATGAAAAAACCTGGTACACTAGACATTGATGCGTATTAGCATTGTTTCACCGTAACATGACACTCTAGATTTGTATTATTATAATCTTCTAGTAGACAGTGTCTTAAGAAATGAAGTTTTTAATTGTAGGATTAAGGACCTAAAGAGATTATATATAAAAGGAAACTAGCTTTGAAAGTAACAAATTATTTTGTTGATACCTCTTCCTTTATGGGTCAATATTATGAGGTTCTTAGAAGACAATTTTAATTAAAATGGTTGTAGACAAGTATAGACAAGTTGGGGCATGTTTGATACGTGCTCTAAGATTAACCTTTATTTTCATAACCGATGTTTTTTCAATGAAATAATGACTTGAGCGAAGAGATTTTCAGGGCCATTTAATGCATGTTTTTCTTACTTCTTGTATGTAATACGATAAATCTTTTAGCGTGTTCGATCTTGTTATGAAATATAGTTCTAATATTTGCTGAATATAAAATTTAATATGGATTCTTCGTAAATATTAGATGTTCACAAAACAGTTTTTATGCTAAACAAGATCATTTTTGAAACAGCTCGAATCGAGTCAACGAAAGGCAAAATCAAATTAGTTTAAAACTAGTTTATAAAGAAAAAACATACCAAATTGGATTGGGCCAGTTTCGACCAGGATTCAACGTACTAGTCTTACCAAACTGGTTTCAAAATCGAATTCAATGTCTACCTTAAGTGGTTTCATAGCGACAGATCAAATTGTGTTGGTTTCGTCCAAGTGGTTTCCGGATCTTTAAGATCTAATATCATATTCAGATGCAATTTGCTAACGTACCTCTACAAGATCTATGTATAAAGTATTTCCCATACGCACGACGCGATGAAACCATATTTGACAATCAAATATTTCTAAGAAAACCATAATCATATATTATGATTCAGATAGGACGAGATAAAGAAAAACTTTACATCCATCATATGCAAAACCTACGGCTATAAATCATAAAGAATAGATCTTGAAATCTATCTTATTTCCATATTACATGTCAATTGCATCGTTTGATAAACTTTTTTTTCAATCTTGTACCAATTTCATTTTCTATTAGATACTCCATTTTGTAATTAAATATTAAAAATCGTGGGATTGGGTACACGAGAAGACTACCAAGAGTTTCTGTTTTTTTTATCTTTCAAAAAACATGTTACTTTGTGCTTACCTTTTCTTGTAGGGGACAATGTTCTATCGTTCTTAGAAACTAACTTCGATCAATTAGTTGTAAATATAAAAATAATAATTCTCTCTTAGTTCATTATTGTCCTATATTCTTAATGTTATTCTTTTCTTAAAGGTTGAATTTGTGTCTTCACGATTCTCAAACTTGTATAAACTTTGCCAATTTGCAAAGTATAATTTATAGCAGGCAACTTTGACATGTAACATAGCGGTGTCTAGTTCTACATTGTTGAAGGATGACTAAAAGTGTTGTGTAACCATTGTTGTCACCATAATCACACTAAAAGTGTGTAGAATACATGTGAACACTAGCCTTCTCCACAATATTGCAAGAATAACACGACTACGTTTAGATTTTAAATTATATATATATATATCCTTTTAGTTGTTCAAGATAACATTGATAAACATATTCGTTGATTTAGAAGTGGGACTAGAGAACATGCTAGTCGTTTTGAAATCATTTTTCACTCTCATTGTTTATTTATCAGGTTCAAAATCTTTATGTTTTTTCATGTGGTTCCTCTAACATTAAGCTAAATACATAAACTAAAGCTTATTATTGAGAAAGATGTAAAAAAAGCAAAACAAAAAAAAAAACAATTATAAATAAACCGTTTGCTTGAGCTATGATCATCGGTTATCTAAATTGCCAATAAGTTGCCAATTATTACGCGTATACAAACACGAATATGAAATGTCCATATATAAAATTTCAATACATGTGGCTCAATGTTAGTATAAGGTTACAAGTCATCTAAATTAGACTATTAGCCAACTCTTATGTGTCTTACTATTAACTTATCTATCGTAATATCATAAATTTTTGATCCTGTACGTCATGGAAGAACAATACATGTCCGAACTCCATTACATCACTTTATAAACACACATAAAAATATATTAAATCGGTATTCAAGATATTTCAAAGTTACATCATTCGTTATAAATTTAAATACCATAATTTATAACACAATTCGAAATACAATACGATTTTAAATATAATTATATCAGATCGGAGTTAATATATCTAACACAAATAAACATACACATCACCCTCGTGTTACCAATTCAACCCGCTAAACCAGACTAGAATATCTTTGTTCAGACCTTGATCCAAACCACTGGCGAAGCTTAGTAGGGCCGGGGGGACCCGCCCCCGCTCTTTTTTCGTTAGTAGTGTAAATTTTCGGTCCGTAGTGTAAATTTTCGGTCCGATAGTGTAAATTTTTTAATATATATAGGATTCGCCCCCCTTAAAATAGTTTATATTCGTCTCCGCCCCTCCTATAGTGTGATTCAAGCTCCGCCACTATCCAAACAAAATCAATATGTTTTATCCACGAGAAAATAACATAAAAATAACAACAATAATAATATTAATACTAAAAATGGATCCAATCGGAGCCCTAAATAGAAAGGCCCCATCGCCATTTCTGTTCATGTTCAAAAACCGATCAGTGCGTTCTCTCGTTTTCAGTTTTCTGTTTAGGGTTCAAATGCTAATTGTCTCCATCTGATTTCTTCAGATCTTCACTCGTAATTCCTTTTGCAATCTATTGTTCAATATCAAATCGCAAAAACTTTGGCTTATATTTTTTTACGCCAACGATTTTGCTTTCAATTCGTCAGCAAACACCAAACCCACCGAATCCCCCCTTTTTGCTTCTAATTCATCGTCAAATTTCAAGCTATTGTTGTGTATATATCTGTAGTTTCTCATCGGCTCAAAATTAGGTTTTTGGATCGGCTGATAGTTGATCGATCAGTTTCTAGTTAGGGTGTTGGGAGATTTATCGGTAGAAAGTTCGAGATGAATAACAACTACGCACGAGGAGGAGGGGGGAGGTATCCGCCGGGAATCGGTCGGGCGGGGCGGTGGAAATTATCATGGAAACCCTAATCCTAATTTCCAGCAGCAGAAGAATTACCAACATCAACAGTATCCACAAAGGAATCCGGTGCACCAACAGCAGTTCCAACAGCAGCAGCAGCAGCAGCAGCAACAACAGTGGCTGAGAAGAAACCCTGTGGGAAACGATTCGAACGTGGTTGATGAAGTCGAAAAGAGTATACAGTCGGAAGCTGCTGACCCTAGGTATACTTGTGGTTTTGTGCTCAAAGTTATGTTAAATGTTTGTATGTATGTTTTGCTTGGTTATTATGCTATATTCATGATGTGTGATGGGTTTCGTGAGTCTTAAAGAATGGAGCCCATCGTTGTAATTTGTGATGTGAAGCTATGGCTTGTGGTTGTTAATAGGAAAAGGGGATTCCTTATGTTCTGTTAGCTTTTGTGAATGATTACAGCGGATGTGAAATATTGGATGTAATCTTTGTAGTCCATTCTGTGTTCTGTTATTGTTAGGCTGGTTCACAGAGGATGGGGTTGGGACTAGACGGAAATGGTGATTAAGTTGCATAAAACACGAGCTTACTTAACCTGTCTAGGTTTACTAAATGCTTTTGATTGCTGCTTCGGTATTAAAAGTGTGCTTGTTGGGGATTTTGGTGACTAAAGTGGAAGATTAATCGTTTTTCTGAATGCAGTTCTCAAGATTGGAAGGCACAATTGAGGCTTCCACCAGCTGACACTCGATATAGGACAGAAGTATGTTTGTTTATGTTATATTTGTTCTTCTAATTCTTATTTCGGACGCTTTACGTTGCCTTTTTCAATTAAAATTTGCAGTGGAAGTATGATTTTTGTACACAGTCTATTGTGTTTGAGAATATGAATTGACTTCATTTATATTTTCCATTCTTTCAGGATGTGACAGCCACAAAAGGGAATGAATTTGAAGACTACTTTCTCAAGCGTGAGTTACTTATGGGGATATATGAAAAGGGTTTTGAGAGGCCATCTCCAATTCAGGAGGAAAGCATCCCCATTGCTCTTACAGGAAGTGATATACTTGCAAGAGCTAAAAATGGCACAGGGAAGACAGCTGCCTTTGCATTCTGCTTTAGAAAAAATTGACCAAGATAAAAATGTCATTCAAGGTTGTAAATTTTAACTATTCTATAGTTTTTGCTATTTGATTTGTGAAGCATGATGTAAGTAAATTTCATCACCAATTGTTTCAACCTCGCACGTTGTCTAAAATTTAGTGCTTTTGCTGAACTTTTCTTTTTTGCAGTTGTTATACTTGTTCCAACTCGAGAGTTGGCTCTTCAGACATCACAAGTTTGCAAAGAACTGGGAAAACATCTAAACATTCAAGTCATGGTTACCACCGGTGGGACCAGCTTAAAAGACGACATCATGCGGTTATATCAACCAGTTCATTTACTTGTTGGTACTCCAGGAAGAATATTAGATCTTGCAAACAAGGGAATCTGTGCATTAAAAGATTGTGCAATGCTAGTAATGGATGAGGTGCGACTTGGTTATTTTTGTAACTACTTCTGTTAATAGTCGCATGATTTATTTTAGTTCTGTATGTTAATTGAGATAAATTCTGAACCTGTGATCATGGAAGTTATATATCCATTGACTTTTTTTCAGGCTGATAAGCTTTTATCACCTGAGTTCCAGCCATCTGTGGAGCAACTGATTCACTGCATGCCTAGGAATCGTCAAATCTTGATGTTCTCAGCAACGTTTCTGTGACAGTTAAGGACTTCAAAGATAGATATCTTCAGAAGCCTTATGTTATTAATCTCATGGATGAGCTTACACTTAAGGGAATAACACAGTTTTATGCTTTTGTTGAAGAACGACAGAAAGTTCACTGCCTGAACACTCTTTTCTCAAAGGTTTTAGCTTGTTTATTAATAGTATACAGGGTTGTTTTTATTGCATATGGAATTGACTCAGTAATCAGTTTTTATGTTTGGAATAATAGATTCTGCTTCTGATTATGTGATTATCAAGGACAAGACCACTTGTTATGTTCTGATAAACCTTATTTGAGAGACCTATTTTTCATCTATACTTTTTTAACTAAAATGTTATTTTTGGTCGTTACATATGTTAATATATGTTATAATTAGAACTTTCTAAACACTCAATGATCTAGTTATTTGATTTTTAGCATAACCACATGTTATAGTTGGTTATCTGGTTCTACTGATTATTCATTATCAAATAATTCTTTTAACACACATTCAAACACCCTTTTGTAGTTCCTCATTTACTAATTGGAAGTTTAACTTTTTTTTAATCTTTATTTACAGCTTCAAATCAACCAATCGATCATTTTCTGCAATTCTGTAAATCGGGTTGAACTATTGGCCAAAAAAATTACAGAGCTTGGTTACTCTTGTTTCTACATTCATGCAAAAATGCTTCAAGATCATCGTAACAGAGTTTTTCATGATTTTCGTAATGGTGCTTGCAGGAATCTTGTCTGCACTGGTACTGCTTCTTTTGCATCGGGCTATCAATAGTTTTCTTGTGCTATCTTGTTAACTTAATTCTCTTGTAATAACTTTTTTGTAGATTTATTCACAAGGGGTATTGATATTCAAGCAGTAAATGTTGTTATCAATTTTGACTTCCGAAAAAACTCTGAAACATATCTGCACAGGGTATGGTTGGAATATTACTACATGGTTCAGTCATACTTAAATATGAAAGTAAATAAATTAATAATTTATAATGCAGGTTGGTCGATCTGGGAGGTATGGGCACCTCGGTCTAGCAGTAAATCTGATTATATGAAGATCGTTTTAATCTGTATGCGTACTATTTCTTTATACTTTCAAGATTTAATGGTCTAAAATTTAACTCGCACTTTTATAAATATCACCTGCTTTTATCTTCTTTCTCAGGTATAGGATTGAACAAGAACTTGGAACTGAGATAAAGCAAATCCCTCCATTTATTGATCAGGCTATTTATTGTCGGTGATTTGACCACCTTACCTTGAAGATGCTGAATGGTGATTGTTGGTGAGTTTAATCGTATAAATATACTTTTTTGAAATTGAAGCCACTCGTTACATGACAAAGCATTGCTTAAGTGATAACTAGTCATGATTATGTTATGTATAGTCATGTCAATGGGTCGGAATTCGGATCTGGTTATGTTCTATATCATATATGGATCCATCAGATTTAACACTGATCCACTGATCCAATGTTGTGACCCCTTAAGTTGGTTAATACTTTTTCCTGATAAAGAAACTAATTATTTTTATTAATTCTTTTATGTTTTCATTAGTTTCCCCAATTTTTTTTTAAAATCTTTTCTCCTCCCCACCACTTACATCTTCCTTCTTTTAGCTTCGTCTCTTGTCTTCTCTCTGTCTTTCGAGTATAAATTGTTATATATGAAGAAATATTTAGCCATTGTTTATAATAAACATTGTTTATTATTCTTATTATGTAGCTTAAATTTGTCAAGAATATTTTCTTGCATAGGAAGTGATATATTTATAACAAATATTTGTAAAAATAGATACCGTAACGTTAATTTCATGATATCTTTTTACGTGATTATTAAATATGATTAATTTTTTAACTTGAGATGTGTAGTTGACACATTTTAAGCAATGTTTCTACTCAATGTGTCACATTCTAGTAATGACACTCTTTAAAACATGATTTATTTCACGATGAGAAGTTATTACTACGATTACACTTTTATGATAGGAAAATGTCTATCATAAGCACTATTATATTAGAACTATCGCTAGAAGTGAACATGTTTAAAGAAATTAAAGTAAAACGCATTACTGTCGGGGGGGGGCTAGTGGCATTAAGTCTGAGCATCAAGCGGAGCTATACAATAAACTTGTGCTTTGTTATCACGGCTAGGTGGAGACTTTGACTATTAATAATATATAAAGTTGTAATTAGTTTAAGATTAAGTAAACATATGGAAATATATATGCTTTAATACAATTACTTTTTCTAAATACTACTATGTCTTTGATGCTGTTAGGAAAGATTATGTTCAAGTTGAGAAAAGTGGAATAATAAACAGAATTTTCGTCTTTTGAACTCTAATTTCAACAATTTAGTGGCCCTTAACTAATAGTAGCTATAGGAGCTTGATGCTAGGGTCCGCCTTGAACCATGCCTGATTCCTCACCTGCATTGCCCTGTTGTCAATAGCGGCTATAGCGACCGCTATAGCCGCTATGTAGCGTGGCGTCCCTCCCCGCTATTGTGAAAATAGCGACCACATAGCGGACTTTTTTATTTTTTTTATTTCTTTTTTTTTTATTTTTGTTATATGAGATTTAGATGATTAGTAATAGAGTATTTAGCTATTTTGGGGGTATTTGCTTAGATTTCCTACTACCTTATTGCTAAACATGCTTATCTTTTAAATATAAAACATTCTTAGATTATTCTACTTAATCGCTAAAACGAAATAGCGGTCGCTATTACGTTATTCGCTACATAATATAGGGGGCTGTCGCTATTTACCGCTATCGCTATTGACAACTATGCTGCATTGCTTTAAATGTTTATATATTGTATTTGTTCAAGAATTTCTGAAGAGAATTTACTGCTTATTGTGTTTAGACAATTTCTTGATTAACACTTGATTTTAGCGGTAAGATATTCCTTTTCATTCTAAATTAGATCTTTTTTGTTATACATTCAGAAGGTTATAAGTGAAAAGTCAAATATATGTACCGGGGCATACTCTCTATTAGACAAAATGCATGTGCGGAAACCAATAGCAAACATTTTTGCTGAAGACTAAAACCTGACCACTGAAGTTACTTCTAATATTTCATGAAGAAAATTTGGAAAATATGTTTTGTGTAGACTTGAATTAATAGTTATGGTAGTTTACTTCCCATGTGGTTGGCCCTTCACTTTATTTCCCTCCATGTTTAGCATTTACCTAAAGAGACCTGGTTGACTTTTAGATATTGTTCTTTTTTATGATATGGTACAAGGAGCACCGCAAATAAATATAAGAAAATGTATCACATGTAATAGAAAACTCATTATGTTATAATTTTAGAAGACATTAGGTTGATGTCCAAGATTATAAAGGGGGTATTTTGTACCGATTAAGTTCAAACATTTATTTCTAGGTTGTCTCATGAACAATAATCAACTCCTTTTGGGGATCTTATGTTTAAAGCTGTCCAGTTCTCATTACAATGACGAATAAGTTGATATTAGTCCATAAGGTTCCTGTATTTTGTTTCATGATATCTTACAAACATGATCTTGACATTGTAGGGCAATTTGTGAATGAAAAAAACATGAAAAGTTAATAGTCAGAGGGGAGCAGTGGAGTATTTTCAAGAAAACCAAGTTATAATTACATGGTAGTTGCAATCTTGAAAGGGATAATCAGGGTTGATGGGATAGGGAAATCAGTTACAGTTATAGATTATATTCATAGCGCTCTAAAGATGTAGTAGGAGAGATGGAGGCGGTTATGGGGTTAGTAGCCATCTTATGTATTACAGTTTAAACAAATAGGTTTTAGGCACATGTGTTTAGGTGGTTCCTGCAGTTAGGTAGAATGGTTCTGTATTGAATTGTCCTCTATAAGTAAGCAGAATTTTCGAAATATTATCTGCGACTCTTGCCACCATGTGGATCGATTTTCTTTACAAAATAGTAGGCTCTTTGTGGGTTCTGTTCATTACATTTGACTTGATTCTTTGATATACAGAAATAGCAGCTGTCAGGTGATATGGATCTCGTGTTGAGGAGAGGAGTTTGAAGACATGCTTTACTTTGGGATAACAAATTATTCTGTGATGAAAACTGAGGAGTGGGTTCTTTAAGATGTTGGATTTTTTCATAAACTAAGAAAGGTAAATCTGAAAGTGAATGGTCTTTGTGTTTGTGGGTGAGGAGTTCAGCATGTTTCCAGTTAACCAACTACTTTCTTTAAGACTTGCGTTTTTCATTCTGTGCGTGTACATTTGGTTGTTTTCTCTTTTAAAACCTTGACCTAGGGGTGAGCATAATTTAAC
>JACCIY010000203.1:0-59224 GCA_025506505.1 Flaveria sonorensis | reverse complement strand
CATTATTTACCCTTCACATGTATTAATTGCCTTTTATCTATAGACCTTCAAATTTCGTAGTAGACTTCATATTCTCATCTCTGTATTTTGTTTAAATTAACATCTCGTAAGTTTAATATATTTTTTAAAAAAATCTTTAACGTCTCGTTCTCTCTCTTATCTCTCTATGTTTATTACTACTTTATCTTTCTTCAATTTACAATATAAATAATATATTATCTTGATGCACAACAATATGTAATGAATTTATGTTTGAATGCTTGATTGCTATAATTTATCAATGATTCTTGAATTAAACAGTCGTAACACAACAACGGAAATTCTACGCTTCATTAGCTCCTAAATTTTAACCCCACCTGATCCCACCTAATTCAACGTTGTTTGAGATTTCAATCACCCGTCTCACCTTAGTTCCACTCAAATAACTAACTGTTAGTGTAAATTTATCTAAAATTGATTAATTGTAACGTCTCTATTATTCGCGGGTAAAATATAACCATTAATACCCCGCCATTGAGGGTGTACGGTAAGCATAGATGTAAAATAACAACAAACTGAAGTGCATCACTACTCAGCATAAATTACTTAATAAATAATAAAAATGATAAGTTACTTATAGAAAAACTTAGTTTCATTTTTACGGTGCTAACAACTTTGTTAGAACTAATAGTTTGATGCTTTTTAACACCATTTCATGATATTAATTATCTACTCGTAAAATCGATTCCGTTATGCTTCTTATATTTATCTCTATATAAGTGGAGTTTGCAAGGCTTTAATAATAACTACAGGTTGTGACCACATTTTGATAAAAACACGAGAGAAACAAATAAAAAAGTCACAACGATAATTTCAAAATTTTAAAACATTATATATCTAAAGTGTTAGAAAACATAAAGTTGAATGCTCTGTTTTGTATAAAATTTATATTTTAATCAAAGACAGGGTTATATATAGAAGGTAACATGACTTTTACATTTTTAACATGCTTATCTGAATCAACAAAAAGAAATAATAATAATACGATAAATTGATTTTAATAATCCAATTATAACAATTGGCTGAATAATTCATACTATCAAATTAACCGATAATAATTCAACTTTCAGTTTTGTTACAATGATAATTCTAATAATATATTTTTTATTGATTTACATATAATTTTTATTTGTTTTTTCATTCAATTTCATAGTGCGGCTCCCTATTTCATTTACAATCACCATCATTAGCAAAATCAAGTGTAAATCAATAAAAAATATACTAGGATTGTCATTGGTAATAAAACTAAAAGTTTGGATTATTATCGACTATTTGATAGTAGGAATTATTATCATCCAATATGTCATAGTTTGAATTATTAAAATCCAATTTGCTTAATATAATAACATTAAACATTAATAAAGAAATAATAATAGAATGCTAACAAAATGATAATGTTTGATGATATTATTAAATTATAGAAAAGAAAAAGAAAGTAGTACCTCACGAAAAGTTGTTTATTTTTTATCTTTAATAAACCATACTGATGATCTATTAGTACACCTGTTAAAAGGCTCTATTAAATGATATATTTTAAGCAACTTAACACAAAGCACCAGTGGTCTAGTGTAGAATAGTACCCTGCCACGGTACAGACACGGTTCGATTCTCGGCTGGTGCATTTGAGCATGAAGAATAAGCCTCCTGCTGGTTTGGTGATTTGGTCCATCAAACAACCTGTTAATCTTAGAAAAAACAGGCCCTCTCCTGAGCTCAAACCTTTTTTTCTGTACCCAGATAAAGATCTCACGATATTGGTGTAGTGAAAGTGTTGAACTAAAATATAAAATTGCGTTGATGTATTAAAAAAACTAACGAACAGACTTTTATTCTCCATCATTTGATCCTCTTTTTCCCCCATGTACTTTACAGTTTGGATGATACACCAGGAGAGGGGAAAGTTCCTGCTTTCCTTATTAATCCTTCTTGAGTTATAGATGCAACAAGCTGGATACAAACATAGATAAATGATCATTAATTATGTAATTGGAAGTCAAAAGGGTATGCTATGACGTATGAGATCAAAATGACAACTTTTTCAACACTAAAATCATTGAGTTGATAGGTTTTTGACAAATAATGCAGGGATATAGTCCATGTAGGTGGTGTTTCAAGGCTCGATGTTGAATTTTTGATTCCTCCCCCAACCACAGAGAATCTGAAAGAGGACATGTTGAAATCTCTATAAACTGAAATAAAGTGTTGCATTTCCTTTCAGTGAGGGGGATTTCATCATTCGACATCAGAAAAATAATTTTTGTGTGGATTATAGTGGTCAAAGTCACAAGGTGTAAGCGCTCGCATGTTGGCTAGGCAGAAGGGCGAAGAAAAGGTGTAATAATGGAAAAATAAAAAAAAGTCATACATAACAGACAGAAAATAAAAAAATAAAATAAAACATCTTTTTGAATTTTTTTGGAAATGTAAAAAAGAAGTATTTTTGTGCCTTGGGAGAGGGTGGGCGCCTAGAGGAAGGTCCGCACTTTGCGCCTGACCTGAGCCGCAGTCGCCTAGGCATGCGTCATGTGCGCTTTTGACTACTATTTTGTGGACCACACATAAATCACATAAACATATACCAATTTATTTGTCATGATGGACTACAACCAAAGTATGTAACTGCAACCTAAAATTCACTGAAATAACACTGCACTTTTAACGAGAGGTTTGGAGTGTATCAAAAGTCAAAAGTGTTTGTGGAGCATAGCTACATACCTCTCCTCTTCTGTTAACCATTTGCCCGCTAACAAATCCACGAGCACTGTGTGGTAGGACTCCCAGATCTGTAAAACGTGAGTTGGATTTTTTATCGAATAGCACATGTAGAGACCAACATAAGGAATAACAATAAACCAAAGTTTCTTACTGGCACTTACCGAAACAACACCACTCATCAGCTCTAACAGACCGTGAAACCACATCCTTAAAAGAGAATAGTATTAAGACGAGATTTGTATTATTAGTTGTGTACGGTCAATTCAGGGTGGTTTATCACTAACAAGTAATGGATCCAAAATGTGAAAATTAACTAACAAGTGAGTAAAGGTGGCCTAAGCATATTCTTAATGCATACAAACTTCTACTCTTTATATTGAAAACGTTAGTTTTATTATTGCAACAACATAAAATTTGAGTCATATCTAAAATCTAACCATCTATGTGAATTTGTGTACTTTACGAGTGGTTCAAGCTAGCAGAAGAAGTCTTCAAGCCCCTGCGTCGATGAGGATTCAGACTCACATTTAGGTTTATATGATCTGAGTGTATGCTGCAACACATCTGCACAATAAATCATTCCCATGTTTTGAAAATGAGCACATCATCATAATAACATTGAAATTAAGCATATATTTATTAAGATAATAAATCTAACATTTGAAATAAAATTGCATTTAATTTAAGTTCTATAAATATTCAATGTATTAAATATGATTATAAACTCACCTATGCAAAGCCTCTTCTCATCAGAGAGTTTTCCTTTCGATTTAAACCAGTACCTCAAACTACAATTACAAAATAAAAATTAATAACCATACAAGAGTTTAAATAATGCAGTACGGAAAGTTTTTTTATGCTTCCATGAACAATGGTTGACCTAGCAGGACGTTTATCGTAGTTGGTTTGAATTGTTAGGCTCACAATCCTTATCTCATAGGCATGGAATAAATTTGCTGTGGCACTTTGTTACGATACGTCCTGGAACAAAATATACAGATGTTACAAAACGATGAGCAATAGTGTAACATTTAAATAACATGGAAGACCTGGGAGGAGAGATTAGTAAGACGGTTCTCCCTCGCAAATCTTCCATTGATAAAAGCTGCAAACATCATAGTTAATGGGAATAGCAAAGTTTCATTTCAACCTATTCAACTATGAGTGGGTCTATTTGGCTTGTTATCTATAGCGGTCAAAGGAGTATAAAGAAAGCTTATATTAAAAAGGAAACGGTCAACTTGGTAAAGGTCACTCTAAGTGTAGTTTTAATGCATCTAAATCATGTAATTCAGAAATCATTATAATATAATATATATTTTATTGTAAATTGTCATAATATATTATTTAACAAATGTTTTAATATTTTTGGGACAAAAAGTGTTTTAGTAGGTGACAAAACTGGTTTTGACCCACGAATAGTAAACACGTGCATTTTGACCCGACCCGCCAGGCCGTCAATTTTCCTGACTCGGAGAAATAGATATATTGACCATTTCACAAGCTTGTAGCAATGTATTCTGGTACCAATTCTGGATCAGGGACAGCTGGCATTGATGGTAACTGGTGATCAAACCCCACTTCTTCTTTCTGTAGATATCAACCCCACACATGATAAACAACAAAGGAAAGAATTGAATCAAAACCTCTGCATCCATCAATTGGTTCAAGCATCATCACAGCTTGATTGTAATAACAAACAAGATTAAAAATAAGTATTTAACAATGGCTGTGTACAGATGCATACTCATAAAGTACCTGAAATGATGCAGTCATTGTGAGACTACATTTCCCTTCTGTATTGCATCTATCTTTCGGGTGGCAAAACTATTGCCATCACGTACACGATGAACATGATATATATTGGAACTGCAAACACGTATAAATTGAAAGTAAAAGATTTCAGATATACTTACTGCAATAATATTACACTTAGAGGCATGGAATAGTATGTTAACATCATGAAATAGTTTTTTTAGCTAAAAGAGTTGCTCATAATCAAACATAATGCATAACATGACTTACCTTCAAGATCCCCGACAAGAAGAAAGTAAGCATGCAAACTATGAACAATCTTAACGAATCAACAGTTTTTGAGGCTGCAGCTAATGCCTGCATATTGTAAACTCTTTAAAAAACTGTATAAAAATTCTTTAAATATGTTGTTTAACTAATGAAGAAGTTTACTCATGCCTGTCCAATGAACTGTCCTCCAAACACTTTCCCATAATGTGGAGCTCAGGCAATGTGATCCCTTAAATATGTTGACCTTTATGGAAACCATAACAAATATAAATCATTTTTTATTTATGAACATATAACAGGAAAATGCTAAGAGAATACGTATTACATACGGTAACATACCTTAACCTGCTAAAAACATTAAACTTAATGAAATTTTCCAAATCTTGCTTACATACTTCTATAGAGTCAGATGTAATATTCTTTCTACAAGTGAACATGTTTCTAGTGATTGTTCTGTACTCCAGATAGATTTTGACTGCAGCAAACTGCAATGCTCATGGGACAGCAGTAAGCAGGTCCAGCTGTCACAAGATAAGTAGTATTAGAAGCCTCGAGCGAATAATTTCATTCAAATAGCATTTAGGAACAAATTTAGAGATATTACAATGTGAAAACAAGAAAACCCCGTAATATTTTTATAAAACAGAATTGCAAATACCTTAGCCAGTGCAATGACGTCTGCTTGCTGCACTGAACCTGCCACAACTGCAATACAAAGAATCAAACTATTGATGTTTGCAATGATTTAGACAGGAGAAAAACATTAAAATTTAGTAATCAAGAATATGATGATGAAACATCTGTTTTCACCATTGCCAAAGTAGTCTACAACGCTTAAGTTGGAACTCTGAAGGTTAAGCTCGTCTGTATGAAAATAGCCAGAGACCTCTGCCTACAAGATTTAGTTAATCATGCTGCTATAAGCATTCAACTTGAAAATATCAAATCAAATGGTACACGAGACCAATTTACCTCGCCTTCCCTATGAAGTATATTCCATTCCCACCTCCCTTCACGAACACATACTCTGGGGATCTTGTAAAGAACTTACAACCATAACTTAATTATGACAATATTGTTCAAATTATCATCAATTCATCAAAAGAAAACAAAGCAAAAACCAACTCTTTTCACCATATTGTCCAAGTTTAAACACTAAAATCACCAAAATGATACCACTCATGTTAATTGTATGCCCTAATTTTCTACTAAAATGATGATCATCAAACCATCAAATAGTCAACAGAAATGGCTACGTATTACCGTCTGTTTAACGGTAACAACTTGTGCGACTTTTCGGAGAGATTAGCTCGGGAGTCTCTGAGCAAAGGCACACAACCCAAAAACTCGATCACTGTCATCAAATTTCATCGCATAGCAAAAACAAAATCAATCTGTAACTCAATCTACATTCAAATTGCAAGAAATTAGGGCTATTATCAACTACTAGGTCGATCACCTGCTTCAGTGCTGAACATGTTGAAGTAATCACAATTGAAAATGATCGGGTGACTCCAAACTGTTGATAATATATATATATATATATATATATATATATATATATATATATATATATATTATATATATATCTATATATATATATATGCTTATTGCATAGGGATGTGCGAAAGAAGATGAATCCAATGCGACTTGTATGTAAGTTTAATCCGAAAATTGAGCATCGGTTTGTTAGAATAATAATTTGATATTCACAATATTAATCTTCTCTCGATTCCGATATTCTATCGGTGTTTCCCGCCATTCCCATTCATCTGGCAGTGTGGTGTGTGGATAACAATACCATATATGGTATTTTGATGGAAAATCACGACAACCAACGTTTGACCATTCAAAAAGTCAAATGTTGATTAATAAATAACATCAATCTCTGCTTGAGTTTGTAAAACGAATCATAACATAATAAACACGTTTATATAATATATAAAACGTTAAAATGTCTCCATGTTTTGCTAGTTGTTATATTATCCTGAATATTATTAGTTTTGAAACCACGTTATAAATAATATCAGTATATATTTTTTATTGTAAAATACGAATATAAGATAACAACAAGTTTGTATACTATATATTTAAAAAAACAATGATAAAATGGCTATTTGTGCAATCTGCTTATTTATTTTGTTATCCTGAACACTACAGTTTTGAAAATATATTAATAATAAGATCCCTGAGAATACAAAGATAAAAAATAACACGAAATTACCTAAACGTAAAACACATGGATGGAAAATATTTGACACATTAATTGATATTTAACATAATAACCAAAATATCACCCCTTTTTAAAATAATAGAAGGATGCATGTTAATCTCGTGGTACCTCTCTTAAACTTTTAGATTGAACATTATTTTTACTATAAAACTACTTATTCTCATACGCATTTGATGCAATGAAATATTAAATAGTACCAAGCTAAACCCTGGGTGTTTGCATGGTTAGATACAAAATTAAATATATATTCACGAATAGTTAAAAAGCGTAAAAATGTTTTGATATAAGATATGAAGAATGTTATGCGTAACTAAATAGTTTGATTAATACAATTTTTTTCTTATTTTCTAAACTCTTTCAATAAAAAATGTTTATACATTCGTTCTATTGAAACCGTTTTAAAGAAAAATTCATTTTATTATTATAAACTAGTTGTTTAAAAACTATGCTTTTATTATTTTCATTTTATAAATATTTTACATCTTTAAAATAATCGCTTTAAGAAAATTTTAATTTTTTTTATGAAAAAGACCGTTGTTTTAAAATGATTGTTTTTTTTATTTTTTGTTTTTCGGAACCTTGCATAAAATAGTGTTTTCTCTCATACTTTGACCTTCTCAAAAGATCGGTTAGAAAATATTGTTTTAGAAAGTTTTATAGTTTTAAAAAATTATATTGATTAAAAAGTGTATTTTTTGGTCAAAAATCTAGTTTATAATTTACAATATATATCTTTTTAGAAATCTTGATTTTAAACACTATGATCTTTTATTTAGATACACTGCATGAGTGGATTTGTATATAAATGTTTTTTCATTGAACCGGATCATTAAAAGCTATTATAGGATTTGTTAATTTTTAGACTTGTCATAGAGGTTGCGGTAGAAAATATTTGTGAGTTGTAAACTGATGAAGACATATGACACCACATGTGATAAATTATTATAAATTTGATTGATTGTCGATATACGTATCATAGTCTTTGAATGTTTTAAGAGTGAATTATCATTTTCCTTCACATGCTTTAACATTATTTATTTTCATAAAAAATGTTCTATTTCGCATATAGCTTCCCAATTTTTAAAAGGTTGTTATTTTCATCAAAACACGTTAACTCTGTTAATTTAAAATGTTGAGCATGTAATTTGATAAAATGTTAACTTTGCAATAAGGGGATTAATTGTGTGGTTGTGATAGTGAATCACGATACAGGGGAGATGATGTCTATAGGTGATTGTCTTCATTACATAACCATTTCGCAATGGGTTTCTGACCACCACTAGGAGCCAACTTCAGTTCTTCTTTTCTCCTCCGCCGATAAAACCATCAACCTCATGATACAATCGATGAAAAAAGATTCGAATATGAAAATTGATATATGTTTCATGAATGGAACAATAATACGTGGATGGAATTTTAAAAAACACGTAAACATATTTCTTGGTTTTATTTTTTGCAACATTACATAATTACCTTTTTTTAATAATGGATGTTTACCATTTAAATAACATAATTATGTGTTTGTATGAAGATAAAACTTATTAAAACATTAGCGAGTCAAATAAAATAATTATTTTTTACGAAAATTAAAAAAAACGTAATAAAAATCCATGTAAGTAGCTAAGCATAAGATTTCCCATGCATGTTAAATGTTGTGTGGACACTATATAATATCAAGAAAAGGTTCAAATAAAGAAGTCCTCTAAATTTAAAAAGCATAACAAGTAATATCAACCATTAATCTTTTAAATCAATTGTTAATATCAAATTGTAGGAAAAAGTTTGTTAGATGGGTATTTTATAAATAGTTATTTTGTTGACTTGTGTATGATGTTATTTCTTTATAAAAATTACACCATAAAAACGAACATTTTTTTCTTTTCGAAACAAGTACAGTATTGTTAAATGTAAAAATAATAATTTTTTTACATTTTTAAACTCATATATTGTTATTGTGTCTTTAGTGCAATTTATTACATTTTTTTGTTAGTTATTTGAATCCTTTTGTTTTTTTTAATGATGAATTATTGTGTATCTTTAACATGTATAACACAATAATAAATTAACAACTAATTAATCTAATATATTAAAAACAATACAAAATAACACAATGTCTCGTTGTGTCTTTTGCTCGTATTGTGTTATATTAAACACTATTAGTTTTGAAAAATATATTAGTGAAATGCTATTATTGTGTACTTCTAATTGTAAAATACAATGATAGACAACAAGTTTATAAAACATAAAAAAATGACAAAAAAACACATTGTGTTATATTCAACATTATGAGTTTTTTAAAAATACATTGATGAAATTATATCATTATGTATTTCTAATTGCAAAACATAATGATAGATAACAATTCTATATAATATATAGAATCAATGACAAAAATAGCACAAAATAATCTAAAACGTAAAACACAACGATTAATACATAACAAATGATGTAAAATATATGACACAATGAACATATATGACACAATAAACTGATTTATCTGACACAATAACCAAAATGCTGTCATCTGTAAAATAATTAAAAGACGCATGTCAAGCTCACAATCTTATTAGATTTTTTGATTTAATCTTATATTTAATATAACCATGCCTATAATATTAATAGTAAATTTTCATCTAATGAAAACACCTTATATAATCACCACCTCTCTTATTTCAAAATTCAAAAAGATACAATGATTATTTTTCTTGTTATAGAAAGCATGTAAAATATCTTAAAACATTATTATTATTAATAATTTTATAAGTTCTTACATAAAATCTATTGTATCTAATTAAAAAAAGTTTTTTTTATCACTTGTTATTTTGTTGTCTCACATTTTAGTCAGTGACATTCTTTCTAGGCATCCTTACATAATTTTCTTTCTAAAAAGGTATTATAACAATTTAAACACTCAAACTAATTTATCTCTCTTGTTTAAAATTAATTTTATATTTATCCATCTCATCTAGATTTTTTAAAATCAAGTTGTGTTTTTCAAAATAGAATTTATTAAGAAAATAAAAAATACATAATTTTATTAAATTATAAATAATAAAAACAAAGTTTTTATATAATATGAAATTTTCTAAAATACTAAACCTTTTGTGAAACAAAATATTTCAATCGTTCATTTTTTTTTAAATAGTAAGAAGTTGGAATTTTCTAAAAATATTCTTATTAAAACAAGCAGAATAATTAAAACCCAGAGTATTTAATAAACAAGGTTTTTATAATAATTTTTTTTATAAAAAACCTTAAAACGAATGTCTAAAAATAAAAATATATAGATAAGAGAGTTGAATAAAGAGCATAATTATTTTATTTCTCGAACTACTACGTATATGTAATTTTAATTATATTTTATATTAAAATATCGTACTGTAGTTTTTGTGTTTATTACTAACAATAGTCCGTTTAATAAATGGTTTCTTGTCTATCCATCTATATATCTATTTGTCCATCTATCTATATATCTATAATAAAAAAAACTAAGATGAGACATAACATAATTATAAGCCTCATCATACTAATTTTTTTATTTTTTTATATTATAATAATAATATTAAATACTAGTAATATTACTCATACCATTTTCAAATTAAAAACTATATAATTTAATAAATAAAATATATTTTTTTAATTAAAATCACACTTTTAACAAACAAAAGTTTTATGAAATACATGATACAATGATTTTTTAATAAATAATTTTTCTTAAAATAAAATATTTAAAAACTATAATTTTTTAATAAAACAAAAGTTTAAGAAAAATACATTATTGTTTATTTTTTTAAAGTAACTATTTATACGTAATTATAATCATATTTTATCTTCACGTATGGTTTTATATTTCATATTTTTTATTACTTATTATTTAATATTTTATTTATTCAACCCGTGTAATACACGGGGTAGTAACCTAGTATTTATAACATCTTAAACACAATTTTCTTGTTATAGAAAATATTTGTAGTATCTTGAAAACGTAATGTTTTTATAATTTCTTATTAATACATGAAAGATATTCCCCGTTTTGAACGCGGTGTAAATATTAAATGGTATTAATTGTAAACGTTTTAAATCATGGCCTGAAAATTTTATTAAAAATTATAATTTGAATGTGAATGATATGAGTAGATACAAGTCATTATTTTATGAACACATACTCTTAACATCATTAAAAACACGTGTTTCCGCACAGTACTACCCGAACCACTCTAGAAGAGTGTAAAATACATGTGATTATGGTTACTTTAACGGACACCACAAACATAATGTTTTTTTAACAATTCAAGCTTTAAATTCATTATTCTAATATAGATATATAAATTTACATACTAGAAATACACATCATTATTTCAGCATTATAAAAACACAATAGTATACAGAAAATACAACAACAAACAAAAAAATATAATAAAATGTACTAAAGATACAATGACGAACAGAAATTATACGAGCTTAAATCGCAAAGTAATATTATCTTTTTATATAATGATATTGTACTCGTTTAAAAATACTCATTTTTAATGCGTAAATTTTATAAAAATAATATCCTATATAACAGTTATGAATATTTATATAAATTAAAAGAATTTAAAAATGTTAACAAAAGTACTCACCCATAAAATACCTATGTAACAGATTACTTACTTATAATTTTATCTCAACCATTGATTAAGAATTTACGGTTGAGATTATTTTATTTTTTTATTTGAACCATCCGCTTTATTATTTTTAGTGACCCTAGCCAAATTTCCCTATATAAAGTGTTTCATTTATCTATATAGAAAATATTTATAATATCCTGAAAATGTATTTTTTTTCTATAAATTCAAGTTATTACGTGAAAGATATTCCCCGTTCTGAATGCGGTGTAAATATTAAATGGTATTAATTATAAACGTTCTACAATCTGGAAATTTTATTATAATTATAATTTGAATGTGAATAGGCGGATATGAGTAGATACCAGTCATTATTTTATGAACACACGCTTTAAACATCGCTAAATACATGCGCATCAGCACAGTAGTACTCAGACCTTTAAAAAAAGTGTAAAATAAACGTGTTTATGGTCATGTTACTGACACCGTAAACATAAAATCTTTTCAAAATTCAAATTTAAAAATATTTGTTCTCATACAGATATTTTCAATCACCCCAACCAAATTTCCCTATATAAAGTGTTTCATTTATCTATGATGCACACCACTCTTTCTCCTTCACATCTAAACACTCTCTCATATCTCATATTTGTGATACCATTTAAAAACCACATCTCCATTTTAGTTCTCAACTTACATATTAGTCTATTTTTTTCTTTTTAACTATTACTTATCTGTTTTCAATTGGGGTCCAATGTAGTTGTTAGTTTCCTATTGTTTTCTTGAGAGGAAGAAGGTCTTGTGTTTGCATTTAATTGCTTCTTTAAAGACTCTTTTGGCCTCAAATTCCATCTTTTCAGAATCGAGTCATTGACTTCTAAGTCAAATGTATCTTTTACTAGTCATTCTTCTTTAATCATATTCATTCTTATTAAACTCATTATCTCACTAGGATATATCTGTGCTTTAAAACAAAAGAAGAAATACAAAAGGGTATATATGACATAGAAATTGATGGCATGATTCGGAAAAGAATGAAAATTGAGGCCAAAAAGTCTTTAAAGATGCAATTCGATGGAAGCACGTGATCTTCCCCTCTTAAGATGGTGTGTGGAATAAGATTAATGGTTTAAGTTCTATATATTCGTTGTTGTTTGTATTAGTGCTTGGAGTTGGGCGTGTATTTTGTAATTGCTACAAAATGTACAATCTAAGTTCTCATGAATATGATGAATGAAAATTATTTCCATATATGTGTTGTATTTTACTCGTGAATGTGAAAAATTTGGTACTCGTGAATATGAAAAACCTGGTACACTAGACATTGATGCGTATTAGCATTGTTTCACCGTAACATGACACTCTAGATTTGTATTATTATAATCTTCTAGTAGACAGTGTCTTAAGAAATGAAGTTTTTAATTGTAGGATTAAGGACCTAAAGAGATTATATATAAAAAGGAAACTAGCTTTGAAAGTAACAAATTATTTTGTTGATACCTCTTCCTTTATGGGTCAATATTATGAGGTTCTTAGAAGACAATTTTAATTAAAATGGTTGTAGACAAGTATAGACAAGTTGGGGCATGTTTGATACGTGCTCTAAGATTAACCTTTATTTTCATAACCGATGTTTTTTCAATGAAATAATGACTTGAGCGAAGAGATTTTCAGGGCCATTTAATGCATGTTTTTCTTACTTCTTGTATGTAATACGATAAATCTTTTAGCGTGTTCGATCTTGTTATGAAATATAGTTCTAATATTTGCTGAATATAAAATTTAATATGGATTCTTCGTAAATATTTAGATGTTCACAAAACAGTTTTTATGCTAAACAAGATCATTTTTGAAACAGCTCGAATCGAGTCAACGAAAGGCAAAATCAAATTAGTTTTAAAACTAGTTTATAAAGAAAAAACATACCAAATTGGATTGGGCCAGTTTCGACCAGGATTCAACGTACTAGTCTTACCAAACTGGTTTCAAAATCGAATTCAATGTCTACCTTAAGTGGTTTCATAGCGACAGATCAAATTGTGTTGGTTTCGTCCAAGTGGTTTCCGGATCTTTAAGATCTAATATCATATTCAGATGCAATTTGCTAACGTACCTCTACAAGATCTATGTATAAAGTATTTCCCATACGCACGACGCGATGAAACCATATTTGACAATCAAATATTTCTAAGAAAACCATAATCATATATTATGATTCAGATAGGACGAGATAAAGAAAAACTTTAATCCATCATATGCAAAACCTACGGCTATAAATCATAAAGAATAGATCTTGAAATCTATCTTATTTTCCATATTACATGTCAATTGCATCGTTTGATAAACTTTTTTTTCAATCTTGTACCAATTTCATTTTCTATTAGATACTCCATTTTGTAATTAAATATTAAAAATCGTGGGATTGGGTACACGAGAAGACTACCAAGAGTTTCTGTTTTTTTTATCTTTCAAAATAACATGTTACTTTGTGCTTACCTTTTCTTGTAGGGGACAATGTTCTATCGTTCTTAGAAACTAACTTCGATCAAATTAGTTGTAAATATATAAAAATAATAATTCTCTCTTAGTTCATTATTGTCCTATATTCTTAATGTTATTCTTTTCTTAAAGGTTGAATTTGTGTCTTCACGATTCTCAAACTTGTATAAACTTTGCCAATTTGCAAAGTATAATTTATAGCAGGCAACTTTGACATGTAACATAGCGGTGTCTAGTTCTACATTGTTGAAGGATGACTAAAAGTGTTTGTGTAACCATTGTTGTCACCATAATCACACTAAAAGTGTGTAGAATACATGTGAACACTAGCCTTCTCCACAATATTGCAAGAATAACAAGACTACGTTTAGATTTTTAAATATATATATATATATATCCTTTTAGTTGTTCAAGATAACATTGATAAACATATTCGTTGATTTAGAAGTGGGACTAGAGAACATGCTAGTCGTTTTGAAATCATTTTTCACTCTCATTGTTTATTTATCAGGTTCAAAATCTTTATGTTTTTCATGTGGTTCCTCTAACATTAAGCTAAATACATAAACTAAAGCTTATTATTGAGAAAGATGTAAAAAAAGCAAAACAAAAAAAAAAACAATTATAAATAAACCGTTTGCTTGAGCTATGATCATCGGTTATCTAAATTGCCAATAAGTTGCCAATTATTACGCGTATACAAACACGAATATGAAATGTCCATATATAAAATTTCAATACATGTGGCTCAATGTTAGTATAAGGTTACAAGTCATCTAAATTAGACTATTAGCCAACTCTTATGTGTCTTACTATTAACTTATCTATCGTAATATCATAAATTTTTGATCCTGTACGTCATGGAAGAACAATACATGTCCGAACTCCATTACATCACTTTATAAACACACATAAAAATATATTAAAATCGGTATTCAAGATATTTCAAAGTTACATCATTCGTTATAAATTTAAATACCATAATTTATAACACAATTCGAAATACAATACGATTTTAAATATAATTATATCAGATCGGAGTTAATATATCTAACACAAATAAACATACACATCACCCTCGTGTTACCAATTCAACCCGCTAAACCAGACTAGAATATCTTTGTTCAGACCTTGATCCAAACCACTGGCGAAGCTTAGTAGGGGCCGGGGGGACCCGCCCCCGCTCTTTTTTTCGTTAGTAGTGTAAATTTTCGGTCGGTAGTGTAAATTTTCGGTCCGATAGTGTAAATTTTTAATATATATAGGATTCGCCCCCCTTAAAATAGTTTATATTCGTCCCGCCCCTCCTATAGTGTGATTCAAGCTCCGTCACCTATCCAAACAAAATCAATATGTTTTATCCACGAGAAAATAACATAAAAAATAACAACAATAATAATATTAATACTAAAAATGGATCCAATCGGAGCCCTAAATAGAAAGGCCCCATCGCCATTTCTGTTCATGTTCAAAAACCGATCAGTGCGTTCTCTCGTTTTCAGTTTCTGTTTAGGGTTCAAATGCTAATTGTCTCCATCTGATTTCTTCAGATCTTCACTCGTAATTCCTTTTGCAAATCTATTGTTCAATATCAAATCGCAAAAACTTTGGCTTATATTTTTTTACGCCAACGATTTTGCTTTCAATTCGTCAGCAAACACCAAACCCACCGAATCCCCCCTTTTTGCTTCTAATTCATCGTCAAATTTCAAGCTATTGTTGTGTATATATCTGTAGTTTCTCATCGGCTCAAAATTAGGTTTTTGGATCGGCTGATAGTTGATCGATCAGTTTCTAGTTAGGGTGTTGGGAGATTTATCGGTAGAAAGTTCGAGATGAATAACAACTACGCACGAGGAGGAGGGGGGAGGTATCCGCCGGGAATCGGTCGGGGCGGTGGAAATTATCATGGAAACCCTAATCCTAATTTCCAGCAGCAGAAGAATTACCAACATCAACAGTATCCACAAAGGAATCCGGTGCACCAACAGCAGTTCCAAACAGCAGCAGCAGCAGCAGCAGCAACAACAGTGGCTGAGAAGAAACCCTGTGGGAAACGATTCGAACGTGGTTGATGAAGTCGAAAAGAGTATACAGTCGGAAGCTGCTGACCCTAGGTATACTTGTGGTTTTGTGCTCAAAGTTATGTTAAATGTTTGTATGTATGTTTTGCTTGGTTATTATGCTATATTCATGATTTGTGATGGGTTTCGTGAGTCTTAAAGAATGGAGCCCATCGTTGTAATTTGTGATGTGAAGCTATGGCTTGTGGTTGTTAATAGGAAAAGGGGATTCCTTATGTTCTGTTAGCTTTTGTGAATGATTACAGCGGATGTGAAATATTGGATGTAATCTTTGTAGTCCATTCTGTGTTCTGTTATTTGTTAGGCTGGTTCACAGAGGATGGGGTTGGGACTAGACGGAAATGGTGATTAAGTTGCATAAAACACGAGCTTACTTAACCTGTCTAGGTTTACTAAATGCTTTTGATTGCTGCTTCGGTATTAAAAGTGTGCTTGTTGGGGATTTTGGTGACTAAAGTGGAAGATTAATCGTTTTTCTGAATGCAGTTCTCAAGATTGGAAGGCACAATTGAGGCTTCCACCAGCTGACACTCGATATAGGACAGAAGTATGTTTGTTTATGTTATATTTGTTCTTCTAATTCTTATTTCGGACGCTTTACGTTGCCTTTTTCAATTAAAATTTGCAGTGGAAGTATGATTTTTGTACACAGTCTATTGTGTTGAGAATATGAATTGACTTCATTTATATTTTTCCATTCTTTCAGGATGTGACAGCCACAAAAGGGAATGAATTTGAAGACTACTTTCTCAAGCGTGAGTTACTTATGGGGATATATGAAAAGGGTTTTGAGAGGCCATCTCCAATTCAGGAGGAAAGCATCCCCATTGCTCTTACAGGAAGTGATATACTTGCAAGAGCTAAAAATGGCACAGGGAAGACAGCTGCCTTTTGCATTCCTGCTTTAGAAAAAATTGACCAAGATAAAAATGTCATTCAAGGTTGTAAATTTTAACTATTCTATAGTTTTTGCTATTTGATTTGTGAAGCATGATGTAAGTAAATTTCATCACCAATTGTTTCAACCTCGCACGTTGTCTAAAATTTAGTGCTTTTGCTGAACTTTTCTTTTTTGCAGTTGTTATACTTGTTCCAACTCGAGAGTTGGCTCTTCAGACATCACAAGTTTGCAAAGAACTTGGAAAACATCTAAACATTCAAGTCATGGTTACCACCGGTGGGACCAGCTTAAAAGACGACATCATGCGGTTATATCAACCAGTTCATTTACTTGTTGGTACTCCAGGAAGAATATTAGATCTTGCAAACAAGGGAATCTGTGCATTAAAAGATTGTGCAATGCTAGTAATGGATGAGGTGCGACTTGGTTATTTTTGTAACTACTTCTGTTAATAGTCGCATGATTTTTTTTAGTTCTGTATGTTAATTGAGATAAATTCTGAACCTGTGATCATGGAAGTTATATATCCATTGACTTTTTTTCAGGCTGATAAGCTTTTATCACCTGAGTTCCAGCCATCTGTGGAGCAACTGATTCACTGCATGCCTAGGAATCGTCAAATCTTGATGTTCTCAGCAACGTTTCCTGTGACAGTTAAGGACTTCAAAGATAGATATCTTCAGAAGCCTTATGTTATTAATCTCATGGATGAGCTTACACTTAAGGGAATAACACAGTTTTATGCTTTTGTTGAAGAACGACAGAAAGTTCACTGCCTGAACACTCTTTTCTCAAAGGTTTTAGCTTGTTTATTAATAGTATACAGGGTTGTTTTTATTTGCATATGGAATTGACTCAGTAATCAGTTTTTATGTTTGGAATAATAGATTCTGCTTCTGATTATGTGATTATCAAGGACAAGACCACTTGTTATCTTGTTCTGATAAACCTTATTTGAGAGACCTATTTTTCCATCTATACTTTTTTAACTAAAATGTTATTTTTGGTCGTTACATATGTTAATATATGTTATAATTAGAACTTTCTAAACACTCAATGATCTAGTTATTTGATTTTTAGCATAACCACATGTTATAGTTGGTTATCTGGTTCTACTGATTATTCATTATCAAATAATTCTTTTAACACACATTCAAACACCCTTTTGTAGTTCCTCATTTACTAATTGGAAGTTTAACTTTTTTTTAATCTTTATTTACAGCTTCAAATCAACCAATCGATCATTTTCTGCAATTCTGTAAATCGGGTTGAACTATTGGCCAAAAAAATTACAGAGCTTGGTTACTCTTGTTTCTACATTCATGCAAAAATGCTTCAAGATCATCGTAACAGAGTTTTTCATGATTTTCGTAATGGTGCTTGCAGGAATCTTGTCTGCACTGGTACTGCTTCTTTTGCATCGGGCTATCAATAGTTTTCTTGTGCTATCTTGTTAACTTAATTCTCTTGTAATAACTTTTTTGTAGATTTATTCACAAGGGGTATTGATATTCAAGCAGTAAATGTTGTTATCAATTTTGACTTTCCGAAAAACTCTGAAACATATCTGCACAGGGTATGGTTGGAATATTACTACATGGTTCAGTCATACTTAAATATGAAAGTAAATAAATTAATAATTTATAATGCAGGTTGGTCGATCTGGGAGGTATGGGCACCTCGGTCTAGCAGTAAATCTGATTACATATGAAGATCGTTTTAATCTGTATGCGTACTATTTCTTTATACTTTCAAGATTTAATGGTCTAAAATTTAACTCGCACTTTTATAAATATCACCTGCTTTTATCTTCTTTCTCAGGTATAGGATTGAACAAGAACTTGGAACTGAGATAAAGCAAATCCCTCCATTTATTGATCAGGCTATTTATTGTCGGTGATTTGACCACCTTACCTTTGAAGATGCTGAATGGTGATTGTTGGTGAGTTTAATCGTATAACTATACTTTTTTGAAATTGAAGCCACTCGTTACATGACAAAGCATTGCTTAAGTGATAACTAGTCATGATTATGTTATGTATAGTCATGTCAATGGGTCGGAATTCGGATCTGGTTATGTTCTATATATCATATATGGATCCATCAGATTTAACACTTGATCCACTGATCCAATGTTGTGACCCTCTTAAGTTGGTTAATACTTTTTTCCTGATAAAGAAACTAATTATTTTTATTAATTCTTGTTATGTTTTCATTAGTTTCCCCAATTTTTTTTTTTTTTTTAAAATCTTTTCTTCCTCCCCACCACTTACATCTTCCTTTTCTTTTAGCTTCCGTCTCTTGTCTTCTCTCTGTCTTTCGAGTATAAACATTGTTTATATATGAAGAAATATTTAGCCATTGTTTATAATAAACATTGTTTATTATTCCTTATTATGTAGCTTAAATTTGTCAAGAATATATTTTCTTGCATAGGAAGTGATATATTTTATAACATAAATATTTGTAAAAATAGATACCGTAACGTTAATTTCATGATATCTTTTTACGTGATTATTTAAATATGATTAATTTTTTAACTTGAGATGTGTAGTTGACACATTTTAAGCAATGTTTCTACTCAATGTGTCACATTCTAGTAATGACACTCTTTAAAACATGATTTATTTCACGATGAGAAGTTATTACTACGATTACACTTTTATGATAGGAAACATGTCTTATCATAAGCACTATTATATTAGAACTATCGCTAGAAGTGAACATGTTTAAAGAAATTAAAGTAAAACGCAATTACTGTCGGGAGGGGGGCTAGTGGCATTAAGTCTGAGCATCAAGCGGAGCTATACAATAAACTTGTGCTTTGTTATCACGGCTAGGTGGAGACTTTGACTATTAAATATATATAAAGTTGTAATTAGTTTAAGATTAAGTAAACATATGGAAATATCATATTGCTTTAATACAATTACTTTTTCTAAATACTACTATGTCTTTGATGCTGTTAGGAAAGATTATGTTCAAGTTGAGAAAAGTGGAATAATAAACAGAATTTTCGTCTTTTTGAACTCTAATTTCAACAATTTAGTGGCCCTTAACTAATAGTAGCTATAGGAGCTTGATGCTTAGGGTCCGCCTTGAACCATGCCTGATTCCTCACCTGCATTGCCCTGTTGTCAATAGCGGCTATAGCGACGCTATAGCGCGCTATGTAGCGTGGCGTCCCTCCCTCGCTATTTGTAAATAGCGACCACATAGCGGACTTTTTTATTTTTTTATTTCTTTTCTTTTTATTTTTGTTAATATGAGATTTAGATGATTAGTAATAGAGTATTTTAGCTATTTTGGGGGTATTTGCTTAGATTTCCTACTACTTTATTGCTAACTGCTTATCTTTTAAATATAAAACATTCTTACATTATTCTACTTAATCGCTAAACACGAAATAGCGGTCGCTATTTACCGTTATTCGCTACATATCATATAGGTGGCTTGTCGCTATTTACCGCTATTCGCTATTGAACTATGCTGCATTGCTATTAAATGTTTATATATTGTTATTTGTTCAAGAATTTCTGAAGAGAATTTATCTGCTTATTGTGTTTAGACAATTTCTTGATTAAACTACTTGATTTTAGCGGTAAGCATATTCCTTTTCATTCTAAATTAGATCTTTTTTTGTTATACATTTCAGAAGGTTATAAGTGAAAAGTCAAATATATGTACCGGGGCATACTCTCTATTAGACAAATGCATGTGCGGAACCACATAGCAAACATTTATTTGCTGAAGACTAAAACCTGACCACTGAAGTTACTTCTAATATTTCATGAAGAACAATTTGGAAAATATGTTTTTGTGTAGACTTGAATTTAATAGTTATGGTAGTTTACTTCCCATGTGGTTGGCCCTTCACTTTATTTCCCTCCATGTTTAGCATTTACCTAAAGAGACCTGGTTTGACTTTTAGATATTGTTCTTTTTTATGATATGGTACAAGGAGCACCGCAAATAAATATAAGAAAATGTATCACATGTAATAGAAAACTCATTATGTTATAATTTTAGAAGACATTAGGTTGATGTCCAAGATTATAAAGGGGGTATTTTGTACCGATTAAGTTCAAAACATTTTATTTCTAGGTTGTCTCATGAACAATAATCAACTCCTTTTGGGGATCCTTATGTTTAAAGCTGTCCAGTTCTCATTACAATGACGAATAAGTTGATATTAGTCCATAAGGTTCCTGTATTTTGTTCTCATGATATCTTACAAACATGATCTTGACATTGTAGGGCAATTTGTGAATGAAAAAAACATGAAAAGTTAATAGTCTGAGGGGGAGCAGTGGAGTATTTTCCAAGAAAACCAAGTTATAATTACATGGTAGTTGCAATCTTGAAAGGGATTAATCAGGGTTGATGGGATAGGGAAATCAGTTACAGTTATAGATTATATTCATAGCGCTCTAAAGATGTAGTAGGAGAGATGGAGGCGGTTATGGGGTTAGTAGCCATCTTATGTATTACAGTTAAAACAAATAGGTTTTAGGCACATGTGTTTAGGTGGTTCCTGCAGTTTAGGTAGAATTGGTTCTGTATTGAATTGTCCTCTATAAGTAAGCAGAATTTTCGAAATATTATCTGCGACTCTTGCCACCATGTGGATCGATTTTCTTTACAAAATAGTAGGCTCTTTGCTGGTTTCTGATTCATTACATTTGACTTGATTCTTTGATATACAGAAATAGCAGCTGTCAGGTGATATGGATCTCGTGTTGAGGAGAGGAGTTTGAAGACATTGCTTTACTTTTGGGATAACACAATTATTCTGTGATGGAAAACTGAGGAGTGGTTTCTTTAAGATGTTGGATTTTTTAGTCATAAACTAAGAAAGGTAAATCTGAAAGTGAATGGTCTTTGTGTTGTGGGTGAGGAGTTCAGCATGTTTCCAGTTAACCAACTACTTTCTTTAAGACTTGCGTTTTTCATTCTGTGCGTGTACATTTGGTTGTTTTCTTCTTTTAAAACCTTGACCTAGGGGTGAGCATAATTTAACCATAACCGATTTTTAAAGATAACCGCCCCGAACCATAACCAGTTTTAGCTGGGTTTCGATTTGCCAAGTGATTAACCTATGCAATCAGTTTTGGTTTCGGACTTGACTATTCTTTAACAGACCGGAGTGAACCGAAATGACAAGGGTGTTCCAGCTTTGAACCTGCACACATACATGATTTCCAGCCTTTGAACCTTGATTACAAGCTAAAAGACTATGAACCGAGCTGCAAAACCGTGCTAAAATACCATGGAATCTGCAAAACCTGCATTTACAAGTTGTGACCAAAACCGACTCATAACCACTGGCTAACCAGGTTATGGTTAACCGACCAGTGGTTATTGGTTTCAGAAGGAATTCTTGATTAAGCGAATGATTAGTTTCGGTGGCGATGGAGGGGTAAACCGACCCAAACTAATTGTGGATACCCCTACTTTGGCCATTGTAATCCCTATGTGTTTCGACAACATTGTGCAAGCTTTGAGTGTGGGGCCTCTTTAGGTAAGCACTTGTTTAGTCGCCTCGTAAAGAAAGAACGCTGCAAGTGAAGTTATGTTATGAAGACATGATTGTTTCAGATTATAAAATCCAGCTTAAGAGTTTGCTTTATTGCCCATATATATTTTAAATGCTGTTTGTTTTTTTTACAGCAAAATGTTTGCATTCTACAGATCACATATGCAGACATCTACAGTAGAAGAAGTAGATCAAACGTTTGCAGTCTGCAAGAGGAAGACTGTTTGTTTTTTAACATCTGCAGACTGCAAAAATAGCCTCTAATTAAACCAAATCAAACCTTACCTTAAACCAAATCAAACAAAAAATATAAATCAAATCACAAACCATAATAATCCAACACATTATGATCATATATTGATATAACCAAATAAATATACACAAAGATATGAAACCAATCATCAAATTGAATAAACATGTATATACTACAGAAAGACCACAACAAATGATCATAGAGTTCGTAAGATCAACCAACAATCAACACCCAACACCCAACTTGAGAAATACATACATACCTCATGTCAATCACCACCACCAAAACTCGAAGAACAACATCGATCGCTCATCGCAGCAGCAATCGCCGTCGATCTCCTCCTCCTGTCTTCTTCATACTCAGGATCATCCGTAGGCAACTCGAACAAACAAACAGGACACGAATTCTTCAAACTCGACCACTGAACAATTCAATCACCATGAGAGGGTTGCTAAGGGGCAGCGACGGGAGGGCTGCTAGGGCTGGACGACGACGGGCTGCGCTGGTGGAAGTCGGCGACGAGAGGGTTGCTAAGGGGCAGTGACGGGGGCGGCGGCCGGCAGTGCGCTGTGATGGCGGTGGCTGGAGGGGGGGCTGCCGGCAGGGCACGATGGCTTCAGTGGCCGGCGGCAGCGATCTTGGGGTAGTGTGGGGGAGGAGGTTTGGGTCGAAGTTGAAGGTGAAGAATGAGAAGATGTTAGAAGATTGCAGAAGTGAATGATCTATGTCTGCTTCATGCAGACCTCAGGAATACGTTTTGCTACTCACAGCTAGGGTTTGCTAGGCTTTGTAACGGGCGACGGGCTGCGTTGGTGGAGGTCGACGACGGGAGGGCTGCTAGGGTTGGACGGCGACGAGTTGCTAGGGCTGGATGGCGACGGGCGACGGGTGATGGGCGACGGGCTGCGCTGGTGGAGGTCGGCGACGGGACGGCTGCTAGGGGGCGGCGGCCGGTAGTGCGTTGTGGTGGCGGTGGCTGGAGGGGGGCGGCCGGCAGGGGGCGGTGGCTACGATCGCTGCGGTGGCCAGCGACTGCGATCTTGGGGGGTGGGGGGAGGAGGTTTGGGTCGAAGTTGAAGGTGAAGAATGAGAAGATGTTAGAAGATTGTAGAAGTGAATAATCTATGTCTGTCTCATGCAGACCTCAAGAAGACGTTTTATAATGAATTTTTAAAAAAAAAAACAAACATTCTGCAGACCTCAACGTCTGCGCGTGATCTGCGCGGCGCATACAAAAGAGGTCAGTAAATACTTGTTAGAAAAAACAAACACCCCTTAGTTGTGATAGTTAGGACTTATTACCAACTAGCCCTCCACAAGGGTCCTTGTATTTCTAACCAACAAAGCTATTCATAACAATATCCTGCTATAAGTTTAGGGAACACAAGAATATAATCTATTTAATACTCCCGTGCATTTAGTTTCGCAGATTGATCACTCTAGCTAAAGCAATAAACAATAAATACGTCTTAAAAGGAAACAAAGAAAACATTGTGGTAACACAAGGCATGTTGTGATGGCTTTTGGTGGCAAGAACTACGAGCTTATAGCGAATGTAACTTGAGGGAAAAAAATAATATATATAGTAAGAAACACTATATCTACTTAAGGTGCATCCATGAACAAGAAGGGAAGAAAAAAAAAGAAAGTTCCTCTCACATGGGTGCAATGGGGAAACATGAAAAAAGTGTGAAAACAGTATTAAAGCAGGAATCTTAGGACTTGTAGCATGTAGAATAATGAAAATGTTATAGGGTATTTTATATTATTAACCGGCAACACTTAAGAGTATAATGTCACATCTATGCTCTTTAGTTCTGCCGAATAATTGAATAAATGTTACATGTGATCTAGTTGCAGTCACATATCTTTGAATAGGGCTGTAAACGAACTGAACGTTTAGCAGTTCGTGAACTATTCAGCGGAAAGTTCGTTATGTTCGTTCGTTTAGTAAATGAACGAACACGAACAAGAAATTTTCGTTCGTTTAGTTTAACGAACGAACACGAACAAAGCCATGTTCGTTCGTTTTTGTTCGTGAACGTTCGATAATGTGTTCGTTTATGTTCGTTAATGTCCGTTCGTGAACGTTCGATAATGTGTTCATTTATGTTCGTTAATATGTTTGATTATTTTAATTTTTGTGTTAGTTATTTTTATGACAAGCATGTCAAGTGTTTTTGGTTATTATGTTACATGTTTATCTATTTTTTGTAAATTTTGTGATTAAATGTTGATTTTATTTCTAAAATAAATATGTGATCATTTGCATTCGTGTGTTCATGGACTTCTTTGTGTTTCTCATGTTCATGAACATTTGTTTGTTTCGATTTTGTTTGTGTTTCGTTACGTTCGGTAGGTGTTCGTGAACAGTTTATGAACATGTTCATTTCCTTAATGAACGAACACGAACAAGAAAACCCGTTCGGTAAGTGTTCATGAACAGTTCGTGAACATGTTTATTCTTAATGAACGAACACGAACAAGGCCTTGTTCGTGTTCGTTCGGTTCGTTTGCAGCCCTATCTTTGAACTCTCTTGGGAAACCAACATATATTATTATTATTATTATAAAAAGCAAATAAATTTAAAATATGAAGTTTGGTCAATATATGTTTAAAGACCTAGAGTCAGAGAGATATAATATATTCTTTAAAAGTAAAATAATAAATTCACACCAGGAGTGAATTGAAATGTGATAATTGAACTGTGTGCTGGTAAATGCAGGGAAAGCTGGAAAAATGAAACAAAGCAATAAATAGTTTTCCCCGTCTTTTCTTTGTTAATATACTTGGTTGTTTTTGTTTTCTTTAAACTATAAAGTATATATACCAAATTACTACTCTCTCTTTCATTTTTCAAATTGTTACAAATTAAAATGATTTTTAGGTTCTTGATTTGAGATATAGAAATAGCTATTAAATACAAACAAACAAATAAACGTATCCGGTGTAATCCCACTTGTAGTATAACTATTGAAAGGGTCTAGGGGATATGTGATGTGGACAAGCTTACTTCTATTCTATTTTTTGATTGAATCTTGTCACTAAGGTTCACTATTTTAAGGTTTCGCTAGAAGACTTCGTTTTTATGGTTTCAGATGAGCCAATCATATAACGAACAAAGTAACACAACGTCATTTGGAAAAAAAAAAGTAACTGGACGGGAGGTGGGGACACTAGTCAATGTCTAGTTCCAAGCTATTTATCAACTTCTTTATTTGACCAATTTATACATTCTTAAATCATTAAATTATCCATTTTTAAGATGTGTTACACCTCTAATAAAACAATTACTGTTATAGTCATGTAATATGTATATCTATGATCATGTTTTACTTTTGTTTGTGTATCTGAGTGTATTCAATTAATTCTCACTAAAAGTCAAGTCTACATAAATCATCACTCAAGTATCATCAGTAAGCGCACATTGCACAAACAATATTCAATACATACAAGACATGGATCTGCATAAACTCCGTTTATACACATATGAGGCGAAAATGGCAAGACAATACTTAAGTTTTATATTAAGGTATGAAGTTTAGACAATGAGTTTAACTAATTCACGACTCAATTAAGCATATACATATAGAGATGGTTATGTATCAATGGTTTTTAATTGACAATATTGATCCAAACATATCAAAGATCTTTAGTCATAAGATTTACTGATATTTGTGGTTGATGCATAAGTTCAAACATGTGAGTAGTATTATGCAACCATGTTAACTTATTAAAAGTTGAAAGCGTGACTATTGACTAGTGTCACACCATAGCTACATATGGACATGACACCTGAAGTATAAAGACGAGTCTACAACCACTAGACACACTCAGTTTAACATAAGCCGTTCGACCATTGGAAACATTTTCAACATAAAATGTTGGAAGTGTAATTACTACAAAGAAACCTTATAATAGGAATAAATTATGTGATACTCAATAGTTATCATACCCATAACACAGTATATGACAAAGAATCAAAGAATGTAATCATCAGAAGATAATCTTAACCACTTTACAATGTTTCTTTATTTAGTAACTACTCCAATTCTCCCACACGTATTTCCGATTAAGATGCATAACAAAAAAGCGTATCAAGTAATAACAAATATGAATCTTATTCCAACACAAAAAAGTATATAAAACACGAGTGAAAGTTATTACTCAGATTCACATTTTATCGAGAAAATACACTTTACGTAGAACATGAACATGCGTTTAGTCAAATATGCCAATATGACAATCATGGATTTGCGCATGATCACGTGATTAGTTTTTCTTTGTAAATGTATAATACAATTCAGAAAGTCACTATTAAACCATTAATGTTGTAGAAAACCTACTTTCATAAATCAATGTTATGACATCTAAATTTATAAGATAAGAACATGAATTCATACACCATGTATACATCTGACACACCTAAAGCTGTCATTTACAACATTAAATGATCATTACAGCCTCTATATACAACAGCTTAACACTAGTAAACAATACTTTAGGTTGATGACATATGAAACTTTAAGTCCCATAAGTCTATAAGATAATGTATAAACGTACCTTTAACTAAAGATGTCAAGGTGTACATAGGGTATGAATCTTTATCCGCGTGTTGTAAAACGAGATCTCCACAAAATCAATCCATCGTTGGATACATCAATCGCTATATTTTCGTGCAAGCAATAAATGCATGTAGACTTCAGTCCAGCTTGCAATTCGCCGATAATCGCAGGTACACAATTTCAACTGACAAGTCCTTTCACAATTCACACACTCATCCACAATCACACACAAACACACACACTCTCTCACTGTGATTATTGCTCACAATCTCTCAATTCTTCTTCATCATCTTCTAGGGTTTCCGATCGAAGAACAGAACACAAATGGTGAGAGCACCTTGCTGCGAGAAAACTGGATTGAAACGAGGTCCATGGGCGCAGGAAGAAGACGACATTTTGATTGATTACATCAACAAAAACGGCCATGGAAGCTGGCGATCTCTACCTAAACACGCTGGTACGTACTTACACTAATTATCGTTCATATCTTCATGGAGATTAATTGTATCATATCATGTCTGCTGTTGATTTCTTTGCGATTTTGATGTTCGCCATGGATTTACGCGATGAATCTATGGAAATTGAGTACGATTTCGAGTGATTGTTGTGTATAGTGAAAAGCAAAAGCAACATTTGCAGTGTTCTTGATAAAACTGCTAGGGTTTCGTAGTCTATAATCTAAATGAGGAAGGGATATTAAATACGTACAAACGTAGATGTTTTATTTAAATACGTGTCGTGTAACGTAATGATGATAGAATTAAATTTATAATAATTATATTTTAATAACTACATTAGTTACTTCATTTGAGTGTTAACCTCAATAGTAGCGGGTAGACGTCATATCACTTTAATCTTCCTTTTTGTGACGGTAACGACATTAATTAGTTGTTAGTTGTTAGAAAATACGGGATTAAGGAAAGTCTAGTAATAAATACAAGCGGAGAGAATCATTAATAGTGCTTAACATTTGGAAAACTTAATTCATGTGTAACTTAGGTTACGACTGAACCTGGTTTAATACGTTTAAGATTATGTTTGAACTCGATTCAATGGGATCGACAAAGTTTTCTTGTTGCAAATATCAAGTTTGGCTCGAAGAGAATTTAAGTCAACTTGAGAGCTTGTAATGTATATACGAGGTAAGAGAACTCGGATTCGACACCGGTCACTGTTATGTTAGAATGGCTTAGGTTGGATTCCTTGGTGGTGACCGTCATACCACGGGTGGATAGAGTCTGAATTTTAAAAGAAGAGAAACTTACTTTCTTCAAACATATTTATAAACTTACATCGAAGGTGACAGATTTAAACGTTTAATATTTAAACAACAAAATATAAGATAAATATTTAGAAACGTGGTTCTCAATTTTGGTGTTGGTCCATGCTTATAGATCACATTACTAGATTATTTGTACACTAACATAAATTATATGATACACAAGTACCTATAGCAGACATCTAGGTGTTATACGCTTTCATTTTGTGGACCACTAATGCTTATAGTTGCAAACCACTAAGCTTTTATGCGGTAACTAGTTTTAATAAACACGTGTATTACACGAGTTGAATATAAAATATTAAATAGAATGAAAATTTATTATTCATAAATCAATATTCTAAGATAAAATATGATTGAAATCTTTTTTTATTATATATAAAATAAAAGTTTTATTTCCAAACAAATGTTTTAACAAAATGTCATACTTAAAAACTTTCTTAAAATTAATCTCAATTTTAATTAGGTTTTGTTTAGAAAAATATTACTTTTTAAAAACATCAATTTAATATATTTTGTATTTTTAAACATTTATAAAAAGATCTATTTTTTAATTTATTAAAAGAATATTTTAATCTAAAAAATAATTAAATAATATTATTATAAATAATGTGATTACTAAATAGGATAGAGAAACGGAAAAAAATTGTTGAAAGGGAATGTAGTGTTATCTTGTGTTCCTCATAGTTACCATTTTATTAAAGTATGGAGATTGAAGTAAAACTTTATTCAAGTTAGATTAAGTTATATTTATCAAGTAAAAAACTGATATTTGTTGTAGAAATGGGTTGGAAAATATAAGACTGTATTTGTAAACTACAATCATATTTTAGGAGTTAATTATTTTTCAAAAACAACGCCACATTGTTTAACCTATTACACGTCTGGTTGGCCTATTTAGAAATTTTCATTTGAATAGTTTAAACCGGCAGGTCGAACCGGAGAACCAGACTGGTCGAATTGGATATTAAGTCTTTGTTAAAATTTGTTCCTATTTAAAATCCCATTTGTTGATTAATTTAATGTTTTAGATGTGACCTAAGTCGTCACCTTCACTCAAATGAAAAATGTGTATATACGTTTATAAATTTTTAAGTTTTACTATATTTATGACGTCACTTGTTTTTCAACCGTTCCAATCAATTATGAATGAACCGATAAGATGATATGTTTAGATAAGATGACATGTTTGATGCTCTATTAAGTTCTGAAAACATTACCTAAATTGTCACATTGAAAATCGATTTTTTTTTATAATATCTTGTCTTTTTTCCTTTAGTTTATTTTGGCGAACGTGAAGGCTGTTTTTTTTTCTTGCTTGCTTTTTGCTTATGAGTTGTATATGGCTACAGGAGTTGCATAACCAATACGTCTGTTAATGTTCACTTGCATACATGTCTTGTATACGTATTGGTTACTTTTTGTTCGCAAATTCGAAATTGTTTAAACATAGATAATTACGTTATAGTTATATACAGAAATATATTTATATATTGTTCTCTAAATTATATACAAAATATTTGTTATAAAGTATTTATCAACAATTTCTCAATGAAATATATCATATATAGTTTCAATATTCTTCCCTTGGATGGTAGGTCTCCTTCGTTGTGGGAAGAGTTGTCGTCTCCGATGGACGAACTACCTCCGGCCAGACATCAAACGCGGTCCCTTCACCCCCGAAGAAGAAAAACTTGTCATCCAGTTACATGCCATTCTCGGCAACAGGTGCATTTTGACATCTTTTGTTTTCTTTAGTTATGCGTTAACAGTAGACTTTGATGACATTATATCATACCACTCGTTTTCTTTAGTTATGCATTAACAATAGACTTTGACGAACTTATATCATACGTCTCGTTTAAAGTTTTTCATATTTAACTAATTTAGTTGCTTTTACGTGTCATTTGGTTGAAACTAACATTATTTATATAAACGCAAAACGTACAACAAAGCATTTTGTTAGCAGTTGCTGTTCAGGTTGGTTAAAATTGAAATTATGTGTCATTCTAGTAAATGGGTTGAAATTGACATTATATCCATACGACTCGTTGGAATAGCATGTTTACTTTCGTCAAACTTCTGTCTTCAGGTGGGCTGCAATTGCTGCTCAACTACCAGGACGAACGGATAACGAGATCAAGAACTTATGGAACACTCACTTGAGAAAACGACTCATGTCCATGGGCATCGACCCAAAGACCCACCAACCATTTTGTCTAGAAGGCTCATCAAAACGACTCCCTGCCTCTTCTTTCACGCGTCATATGGCACAATGGGAGAGTGCCAGGTTGGAAGCCGAGGCCCGACTCTCAATGGGATCTATAGGTTTGTCACTGCCCACATCACCCAACAAGGTATCCAACACCGACTATTTCCTACGTGTTTGGCACTCAGAAGTCGGTGAATCTTTCCGTAAGGGGAAACCAGTTTCCTTTAGTCCAGCTTCCCAGGCCTCGGTCTCTAGCACAACCACTGAAATAGTGACCAAACTAGACCACGAACCTGACACAGGATTCTCGTGTGTCACAATGAAAGATGATCGCATTTCCTTCAACCCCGGGGTTACAAACCCATCGAGCCCAAGTGAAATGGAAGATTCGTCTGATACGGTACTACAGCTGTTCTTCGATTTTCATGGGCACAATGATATGAGCTTCTTAGAAGCTTAGTTCAGTTAAAGGTAGCCAAGGCACTCTTTTGCTTGTTTTGCTTAATCCGTCTATATGAAGACCAAGTTTCTTTTTACCACGGTCTTCAGTGTATTTTGATTAGTCGTAAACAATCAACAATTGAAGTAAAGTTCATATATATATCTAAATATATAATTATGAAATTCGTTACGAAAACAGTTATGTTCTCCCTATACAACATAACAAACAAACATCAAATGACTAACAAACAGAATGACTAACAAACATAAAAGAAACTTACGAAGTTGTTTTACGATTTGAGGTTGTTTTTGGATTTGAATTTGTTTTAGGACTCTGAACGCTTTTTAACCTCCAAAGCAACCGATTAGCTTCTTTGGAACAGTGCCAGTAGCACGATATTTGGCAGCCAATTCCTCTGCTTTTAACTTGTCTTCTCCTTTCTTCGCCTCTACCATGGCTCGTTTTTCTTCGGCTTGTTTATGAATCAAACCAACTTTGTTTTTCATCTTTTCTGCGTATTCTGCTTTCTTCTTCTCATATTTCTCCTGCTCAAATGAACATTTGAGTTTCGCAGGTACATGATGAGTATTCGATGTTAAGCGTGTTAAAGTAGTTTTATTCCATAAAGAGTTACCTCAATTTGTTTCAATTTAGCTTCAACATCTGCTTTCTTTGTGTTTTCCCATGAAGTTATAGCAGATAGCTCCTTCTGTGCCCTGTTGATTCATTTACAAACAAGTGACCAGTTGATTAACTACACAATCTTTGTTGGCACAAATGAATCAAACCGCACATATAGCAAGTCAAAGAGAATTCAATTAGTTAAGTCTGTTACTTGGGTTCAGCTCAACCTTCAAACACACAACAAACTGAAGTCATCTGAATACTTATAATCATTTTACATCATAAAAGAGCTCTAGATTATCTAAACGGCTCAAGAACATGTTAAACCTTTTTTCAAAAGTATGTCCCCTGAACTCAACCGAAGATTATGAATGCTTTAAACTTGAGTTAAACGAGCAAAATTTCATTATGACCCAAACATGCAAGTTGGTAAACATGGTTAATCAGACCTATAATCTTTTCCTGAGATTCAAACAAATACCATATTTATAGAATAACTTACTTGTTTTCGGCCTTGGTCTTCTCAGTTTCCTCCCATGCCTTGATGAAAGACAGTTTCTTCTCCTTTTCAACCTCAGCCAACGCGACATCTAAATTGAAAGTTCAAAACAAAACAAGTCCATCAAAATAAGCTTCAAACTGAACATATTTCCAACTGTCTACAAAAACCATTGAAAAGGTGTTACGACATCCACATACTTACCTCTATCGAGCGAGCTCCTTGCACCTTTCTTCTCCTTTGGAGTCTCTGAGATTCAATCACAAACTAATGTCAAACTAATCAAAAACAAGTTCACAACAACAATCCCAACACCCAAAACCCCCGATCCATGAACAAAACAACACAAATGATCATCTTCCTATCTTGCATACCTTTAACCACAAGAGCCATAGCTGATTACCACAGTGACACTACAACTTTCTAGTTCCTTCTCAATATGCTAACACTAAATGAACAAAGATCACACTTGCTTATAAGGGCAACATATTGGTTTTATTCACATTTTTAATCTAATTTGTGGGGCAATAATCACCTTTTAAAATTCTGTAACTGGACAAAAAATCCAAACCAATTTACTTTACAATATAGAATCAATACTATTTGTCGAGAATCCATTACAGAGTAGCACCTTCTAGACTTCTAGTGCCCATCAACACACAACAAAATTAGGGTCCAATGATTTCAATCTCAAAAATCACCTATCAAATCGACTCCAAAACCATAATTCACTACAAAAACGCGAGAATCCAGATTCATATACCTTCAACAACCATTAGCGCTTTGGGATCATCGGCTTTGGTTTCCGGCACCGTCGGAGGATCCACCGGCTTCTCCGGTGGAACCTCAACGGGCGCCTCAACCTTCTCTGGAGTCATTTGGGATTCGAGGGTTGTTGCAGGTAGCTCAGTAGTCATGGTGAGTAGGGGAGTTTGTTGATGAAAGTGTGTAGGGAGAGTGAGGGTTTGAATTTATCGGGGGAGATGGAGGTGGAGGAATTGGGTGTGCCGGCGGTGCATAATAAGGGGTGCGGAGGAAGCGTGTGAGCCGTTGAAATGGATAATGATGATCGGAGTATGTGTCGCGTACTTCGCTGTGTGTTGTTGTTGCCGACAGGTAAAACCGGTAAATCACGCGGATTAACTCCGCTGAACACACGGGACGACGCCGTTTTGGGTTTCTTTTAGTTCTTCTTATGGAGGATGGTTTATGTTTAAAGTTGTTGGAGTTATATAAAATTTTTTCCTGTGGTTTAATTGTATGCATAGCAATTCAAAAGAAACGAGTAAAGTTACCTACTTCGTGGCGTGACCGTACGATGACAATCAAGTGATTAATAAAAGTAATTTAAATGAAAAGATATTAAGAAAAAAAAATAGTTTAGCATGCAAAGATGGAAAAAAAGCAAAGGGCATAAAAAATATATGATTGTTGTGGGATTCAAACCCACGTCCCCAAGGTTGAAACAGAACAAGCTAACCGCTAGGCCAACTATCCATTTCATTTAACTAATTGGGAAAAAATGTATTTAACTTAAGAAAAGTCAGTAAAATCCAAAAAGAAATTAAAAAACTAAAGTCATGCATCACTCAGATGGTGACACAACAGTTGGGGGGAGGGGAGCACCCCATAGACATTTTTAAATGGGTTATAAATAATTCTGAAGGGTGTTTTTTTAAAGATCAACAAAAACTCTTCTTAATATGCTAAAAATAATTTAGCAACTTTACAAGCAACTTCAAAAAAAAAAAAAAAAAATAATAATAATAAAATAATAATAATAAATAAAAAAATTCAATGCAGATCAAAATTACATCATTGGTTGAAACTTAAGTCATTACATCATTGTTCCCCTGATACAATCTTTTTCCCCTCTCTGTAATAAGGTTCTATGCAGTCTACACAAACCTATTCCTTCACACTATGTCTTCGACACATATCACATATGCAATTCAATAATGAATTTGAAATTTCATTTTGTTTTTACTTGATGAACTTAACAAAGTTCGACACTATGCACGGTGCTCTTTTTCCCACGAACCACCATTGAACCCATGTTCAGCTTCTACAACGTAAATTCAAATACTTGTGTTCACAAAATTGGTTTATTGTTAAAAAAATATACCTCCTCCTTGACTTTCAACGTACTCGGCGTTTGAAAATGTCAAACCAAATATATTAAATTTAGATTCTGTATAGTAAAATATAATATAAATAATGTGACGACTTGAAATGATGCAAATGATAAAATTAATAAAAAAAGTTACGTTTAATAGAACCCATGTTAAATTATGCTCAAATTCAATTACTTGCGAAACTGTGTATGTCTGGTATAGAAAAACCGACATTGATTTGATTCTTTTTTCATATAGTTTAACATGTGCTCATCGCCAATCATAAACTTGGTCACCAATAGCCTTTATGTCTGTCATTTTGAACTATTTTGACAATATAGAAGCAAAAATTAAGTTGACCAAACTAATATTCGAGACAATTAAGAATATATTAAATGTTATAAGAACAAATAGTAAGTAATTGGAATTTTATTTTAATAATAACTATATACTTGCATACTCCTTGTTTTAGGGACAATGTTTAGGAGAAAGCAAAATATTTAATTAATCCATAAAGCAATGTCGAGCGTGTTTAATATATAGTCATTTTTAGTAAATAATCACAACAACTATAATATAAACGTTTGTGTATGGTCCTTACCGAATATAGATGAAGAGAAAGAGATGCATTAAGCTAGTAACATTGTTATATAACTGTCTTATATTATATACTATGTTGGTATATTAAACAATATGCACATGTTATCGTAATTTCTAATAACAAATAAATTAAATTAAATAACCATCTATAAGGCTAATTGTTTAAATTTCATATTGAAACTTAAACTTGTAATTTCTTGATTGATGGACCAATGTTAATATCGTTATATCAAAATGCATACGGAAATGATACTATTTTTCTTACTAGACAAACACTGTTATTTTCAAATTATTAAATTTATTTCAATAACTGACACAAAAAATTTGATTTTTAAAAAATGAAAAAAAAAAATCATAAAACAAGCGACTACGTGTAGATACAGAAATGAGACAGTCATAGTGTGAAGGAAGTGGGCCCGGATATACTTTGATAGGTCATGACTCATGTGTACACCTCGTGTTATTGTTATCGTCTTTAATCGTGTGATAGTGGTAGTTGTATTTTATGTAATATAAAGATTTACAATACAATAATAAACAGTTGCATACACCAATAAATAAATTTTGAAATGATAAAATTCGGACCCCGTGTCAGTTTAGTCAAAGTAAGACTTCAACATGTTATCTCATTGTAGGTCACAAGAAACATGACTAAAGATCGTGATGTCTTCATCAATCATAATGTATCTTAGATAACATATACACATAAAGCAACTAACAAACAGTTATTATAAATATATTAAAGCTGAAAAAATATAGTCAGGTAATATAAAAAAAACTAATCTGATGAATAAAGCTTTAGTAGATGACAAACATATATTAATCTTTAATTATTTATGGATTTATAAATAAATAAATAAATAACCCATTCATTTAGTTGTCGGCTGATTGGGCCCATGTAGGCTCTTAGTTGGGCTAATCACTCCAACCACGTCTAGTGGGTCCCATCGCCAGCGAATCCAATGTGTCCCATTTAATACCAACAAATTATCCCCTCAATAATATCTCCTTTTGGACCCATTTCTAAAATTATGCACTCTTTCAAAGATCCACATGCAGGCAAAAACAATCATACTAGCTCATTGTGTCGAAACCAAATGGGTTGGAATCATACCCAAACCAAAAAAGAAAAGGAAATGTAGATAATAATCGGATGGTCGGGTTACTTGACATTAGAACTTGTTCGGTTTCTGGATAGGCAAAATAAAGAAATCAGCAGTAACGTCCGATCTAATTAGATGGTGTTGGAAAGATGTTGAAATCAGCAGTTACGTCCGAACTGATTAGATGGAGTTGGATAGATATTGTTCATAAGAAACTAAATGTTTGTTTTATATAAACAAATATATAAGTTTTTGTATTGATTGTGGGATAAAGATTTATTGTTTTCTTAGATTGGGCCATGGTTGCTTTTTGTTAATAGAGTTATTTAATGCAGGTCCATTTTACAGATTGATTTTTCAAATCATGAATTATATAGTAGCTGTCATGCTAAAGCGAATGTACAAAATTATGACCTAGTTTAAAATTTTAAACATTTTACCTTAGGGTGACTTTAGATAATAGTTAATCTAAGTTTTTCAACTAAAAGTCACCTAATTTTATTTTATTTCTTTTTAAAGTCACTTAATTTTCAGCAGGTGTTTATAAATGTTACTTTTTAGTTTGTAAAGCATGTGAAGCAAATAAATATATAAATATATATGAATACGAGTTACTATCTAATGATCATATTATATTAATTTAACTTAGAATATTTTTTTATACTTGGTTATTAGTTATTAATAAAAATTTCTTCCCTATAATCTCCTACTTAAAGTTTATGTTTCATTTATCTAACTTAATTTTAAAGATTTAAACATTGATAAAAGTATTACATGAGAATGGAACACCTAATGAAAATTAAGTGCTTTTAAATATAAGAAAAAACAAATTGATATAATGAAACACTTAAAAAACCTATTTAAAAGTTGTCCTTTTTATCTTACTACCTGCAAAAACCTAGGGGTGATTAGTAAAAATCAACAAATGAAAATCTTCTTGAACAAGCTATGTAAACATGTGAACAAGCAGGGTTCAACTTTGAAACCGGGTCGGGTTGTGGTAAAAAATAATCCAAAACCGGGTTTGACCGGGTTGTCGCCTGGAAGGAGAACCCGGTTCGAACGCAGGGGTTGTGTCGGATCCGCACCAGGTTGAGGAGCTACTGGGTTGAAACCGGGTCGGATTCAGGTCAAAGTCGTTGGGTTGGGCTCTGAACCTGGGTTCACTGTGCACCTCTGTCTAAACATGTTACAATGTTAGTGCTGATTGCTGAGCCGCTGAGGCAGTGAGGCCTGCGGGCTCAATTTAAGATCTTTTACGATATCCAATTGTTAAAAGCCCGAGTACTGGAGCCTATTGAAAGCCCACGATATCTTTTAATAATGGGCCATAATGGTATCTAGATTCTAGCCCAACTATCAAATAATTTAAGCTTAAAAGTTGGAGTTTTGGATTGGATCAACTAAAATTTTCATTTCTTGTAACAACTGGGCATTTAAGTTGGGCTATAATTGGGTAAATGTTATCTTCTGTGATCAGATCTATTACCAAGTTACTAACCCATTTACATCGACGGGAATAGAATTACAAAGTATAAGAAAAGAAATTTGAGTTTCATATCTCGCTAATCTAATAAAAATGTAATGTATGTGTCATATATCAGCATCATATTTATTTTCATTAAATTTTCTCGCTTCTCTCTCTTTATTAAATAACTATATTAATACTATAATATTATCTATATATACATTATAATTAGTTTTTTAATAAATTAAGAAATAGATCTTTTTATTAATATTAATTCTATATAAATATTTTTTCATAAAAAGATTTTTTTAAAAAGATTTTTTTTAAAAAAAATGAAACTATTTTTACGTAATATTTTAAAATTGATTTTTCTAAAGTAATTTTTTATATAACAAAAATAATTAAAATAGGGAGGTATAGTAAGGACATTTTTAAAAATGAATTTTTTTTAAACGTTTTGAAACAAAATCTTTAATTTATCTTTGCAAAAATAAAAAAAATTTAAAAAGTTCATATTATTGATTTATTAGTTATAGTTATTACTCATACGGAATTCTAATAATATCATGTCTTAGTATATCGTTTTATAATTTTTATTCTATTTAATATTTTATTTGTTAACTCGTGTAATACGCAAGTTTACTAAAGCTGGCATGTCATAAACATCTAAAACTATTCTAATAAATATATTACCTAAAGTAGATTTCTATACTAAAATTTCTTTCAAAATACCATTTAATATTTATTTCTCATCATCATACCTTTTATTTTCTTCTAAAGGTATATATAAAATATAAAGCAGTTTAAACACAAATTGACACATTTTTGAGTATGTTGTTAATCCAAGACTGGTATTACTATGTTTTTTAACTTTATGTTTCTAATAATTTTATAAATTCTACCCTATTCTTCATATCATTTCATGAGGGTGGGTGGGGCATACCTGCCGTGAGCAGGGGCGACCCTGAGGTGGAGTCGGATGAGCGACCACCCAGGGCCCGATCTCCTCAGGGGTCCGTAATTTTATTAAATTTTTATATTATATATACATATGTGTTTATTTAAAAAAATATATATATGTGCTATTAATAAATCCATTAACAAATCCAATAACATTGTGATTATTTTGGCCCATTAACTTTACCTAAGAGCCTATTAATATTTTAAATAATATAGCCCAATAACATTTATCTTATCTAAACCTAATTTAATATAATAATACAAAAAACTCTATTAAAGCCTCCCGATTTGCTTAATTAAGTAATTAAATAATTTTTCTATAGTACTTTTGTTTATTTATTGTTATAAAAATTATCACCATATTATAATTTTTATATACAAGTTATTCGTTTTAGATTTTTTTATATGTCGTATTATAGGGTCCAATTCATTTATTCTAGCCCTGGGCCTAGAGCCTTTTGAGAATTCTCGGGACCAGCCATGGCCGTGAGGCATGACGTGGCCCAACGCCAAGCGGCAATACCGCCGCCACCCCGCTCCATGCTGTAAAATACTTTTTTTATGGCATGTTCTCGCCGCCATGAGGTTTTATGTGTGCGTGTGTTATAGTGGTATAGTATGGCATTGTGTGACAAAAGTGTCACCACCACATTCGAATGTGATGTATACAAATAGTATGTTTGTGGTGCGTGTGCGGCAAGAACACTTCCTCCACCCTGATGAGTACTATTTATCCTGTAATTCAGTGACTAAAAACGTAAAAGTAGTTTTTATTCTTCATGACATAATCAATTTAATAGAAAATAGTGAAGGGACTGTTTTCTGTATCTTAGTTGTTATATATATAAGGCAGGGTCATCACTTTATCAACAATTATCCACTCGGTTGCCCTTCATTTCCCTCCGATGAGTTCACCGTCGCCGGAGAAGAAGCAATGGGGAGACAACGTCTCGCAGACGGTGTTCGCAGCCTACAACCGTCTCCCCAAGAAAGGAAAACCTCAAGGCCGTGAAGTCACCGTTTTAGCCGCATTTCTCACCTCTTCACCTGCTCAAGGTCAAATCTCATAACAAAAAACAATTCAGTTTTACATTCTGTTACCAAGTGATTATCAGTTACATTGTTGTTTCATTGATTTTACTTGAGGATTTGCTTGAATTGCGAGGTTTGGGGAATTGGCGTATCGAATTATTTTGAAGTTGAATTGATGCATTCTGATAAGAAAACGAATCCGTTTTATGTTTTATATCTAATTGATTGTTAGTTACGGTGTAGTGTTATTGAATTTACTTGAGGATTTCGTTGAATTGCCAAGTTTGGGGAATTGACGTATGGACTTTTGAGGTTAAATTGATGCATTCTGATAAGAAAACGAATCCGTTTTACGTTTTATTTCCAATTGATTACAATTACAGTATATTGTGATTGAATTTGCTTGAGGATTTGCTTGAATTGCGAAATTTTGGGGAATTGATGTATCGAATTTGAAGTTGAATTGGTGTTTTTTTGTGAATTTGCAGAATTGAAGGTGGTTGCGCTGGGGACGGGAACTAAGTGCATTGGGCGTTCGCGTCTCAGTGTTCGTGGAGATGTTTTGAATGATTCTCACGCTGAGGTTGTAGCTAGAAGAGCTTTGCTAAGGTGTGTGGATTTGCTTTTGGTTTTTTGCTACTCTTTTTTTTGCTTTCATCGCCATAAGATTGTAAATTGTAGCACTTTTATCTGATATGCAGGTTGATGCATTCTTACACTCTAAGTTAGATATATGATTATTGATGTTATAGACAAGGATGATAATTGGTAACTATGAGTTGTGACTACTTTTCATTAAGATGGTAATATGGTATTGTGTTTCTAAAGCCTCCTTTCGTGAGCAGGTATATAATTTGACATTCAATAGTCAACCAGAGACATATTTACTTCAAGTTGGTTATTTGATTTTGGGAAAAAGGGTTTGCAAACGCTTAAATTTTAGGGGAAAAAATGCAAACTAAGAAATGTAGCCTAAATATGTTACAAGTTTTTAGACCAGATTAGGCTTCCAGAAGTGTTGGTGTGTCTGTGTTGACCAAACAAGTCTAAGATATATCTTTTTTGTAAGTTTGTGTAATGATTTAGTAGCTGACTGTTTTGACATCATAGTTGGAATGCGGTTGGTCTATATGATTATATATTATTACTAGCTTTCTTTTTCGAGTTGAAGATGCTCAGTCACTTGTGATACTAATCTGTGATTTCATAAACCTTTTTAACTTTCAAAATTCCCTAACATAGAGTCATATTTTACTACTTAAGTTTTGATAATATATTTTATTACTACTTTGGTTTCATCTTCCTAAAACTGAAAATCAATCTTTTCCAGATACTTCTATACTGAGATTCAAAAGAGTAGTATGCAGTTTCCAAGTGCTGCTGCCACCGACTCCCTTTTCTGTAAGGAGGCAGTAGGTTTTGGCAATGGCAAATACAAGATGAGACCAGGCTGGGAGTTGCATTTATACATATCACAGTTGCCTTGTAAGATTGCCAGGGCTGTCAATTCATCTTTTGGGGGCTTTCTTTTCTTTATTTTGTAACCGAGTATATTATTTATAAGCACTTGGAATAACTTGTTCAATCGCTTTTCGTATTTATTCTACTTCTTGTAGGTGGAGATGCCTCCCTGAATTCCCAGCTTTTCCCTTGCTTGAATAGTTCTGTAAAAGAAGGTTGTTCTATATCCTCAACAAGCAAACTGAATGATCTTATGGAGGAATTCTTGGAGTCATCCATGAAGAATAATGGTAGTCCTATAAACTTGTGATATCATCATATTTTTAACAAATCAAGATTTTCTTGTTCAACTATTTTTTGTATGCTCAACCGCTTATCTTTTAAAGATATTTTACATCATGAAATTCATTGCAACATCACTTATTCACCCCCCTCTCAAGATCATAATTAATATAATAATCACCTTCTCGCTTTTCGTTTTAGCCAACTTAGGTCGTTAGTGATGTTGCTTTTAGTGGGAAATTAATTTTCATAAAAGAAATTCAAGTTGTTATTTGAGGAATATTTCTTGATCACATGGGAGTGCTAAGCAGATTTCACTTTTAGGTGATTGTTCACATGTCATTGGCTCTGTTCAAAGGAAACCTGGCCGTGGCGATGCAACTTTGTCAGTTAGCTGTTCTGATAAAATTTGCCGTTGGAATGTTGTTGGCGTCCAAGGTTTGATATTTAATCTTACCCTACCTGATTTTCTTTTCTCTTATGTTTGAATTTTTATCCTGAAAAATATTCTTCTTCTATAGACAGGTGATTCATAACAAAATATAACCTTAATGAAAGTTCATTTTATGTGTTGCAGGGGCATTACTTTCTCACTTTCTACAACCAGTTTACATTTCATCAATAACTGTCGGGCAATCTCGTAATTGTTCTGATAAGGAAGTAGAAGAGCAGTTGACAAGGGCTTTGAGTGATAGAGTACTACCGTTATCAAAGAAACTAACAAGTGCTTTTAAAGTGAATAAGGTTGTAAGGTGCTTAGAGAATCCTTTTAGTTTCTTCAATAATTAATCATTTAGAAATTATCAGTACTGTTTTTATTTCCCACTAAATATGCATGTTTGTTATACTTGGCAGCCATTATTTTCTGTAGCTTCATTACCTCTTGAGGTGTTCCGCCATGCTGAAACTGCTGCATCCACTCTAACATGCGGGTAAGATGGTTTAACTTGGAGTTAAATTCCGATTAAGTTAAAACCCTTTCTGCTAGTTATTCCTAAATTTGGGAATGAATTCAGATATTCAATAAGCTGGAATAAATCTGGCCTGCATGAAGTTATCCTTGGAACCACCGGTCGGAAACAGGGGACCTCTGCAAAAGGTGCCATGCACCCCTCTTCAGAGTCAACTTTATGCAAGTAAGCTAACAGAAGTATTATTTAATTTGTTATAATACTTGTTCTTTTATTGGTTCCCTTTATGCAATTTGCAATTATTTGTCTGACCTCATTCGTTTCTATTAATCAGGAAGAGAATGTTGGAATCATTCTTGTCACTGAGTAAATCTTTAGCCATTTTCCCGTCAAACGAAACCTCTTACCAGAGACTAAAGGTAAGGTTTTCATGGCTCACTTCAGCATATATAAAAATCCTTTAGTTTACAGTTGTAGCTTATTATGTTTGTTTGATGCATCAATTTTTCAATAGGAGAAGGCTGAAGAATATAATTCAGCCCTGAAAGTATTTAAGGAGAGCCCACAGTTTAGCAATTGGCTTGTGAAGCCATTACAGTTTGAGCCTCAAGTTCTTATGGGATAATGAGTTGAACTTCAGGTATTTCATTTCTCTCAAAAAATTTAGCTAAAAGAGGAACAAGTCAAACCTCCTAAATTGGCTGTATTCATGTAATCAAATTATTACGGTAATCATATTGTTTTCACCATCATAATTGACAAAATAATATACGAAATGGAAAAAAAAAGTATATGTGGGTCAACCCAACCCGGGTTGGCTGGCCCATACTAACAACGAGCTGTTAAAGTTTCATCACAATTTCATTTGGACCTATAATCCAACCCGCCTATCTTGCCACATCTTCTATTTCCACGCCTCCAAGTGTGTGTAGAACTGAAGATTTACATACATGTGTATGCATACACTTACATATATGGTTTATTTGAAAGTCAAATCACGTTAAACTTCAAAAAAAATAAGGGATCAACATTAATCTTGATATTTAATTTTGTTTTAATTATTAGGAAGTACAAATGGCCCTAACTTTGACATGTAATTCCAATTTTTGTAGATGGCTATTGTTCCTGTTGAAATGACTTGTTTTCCAGGCCTCAAGTCTCTGCATCTTCATTGTCATTTTTAGTCTTATCTCATTCTTTTTGAAATGTTATGTTCCATGTAATTTAAAGTTGTTGTATTATGATCTACTTTGTCAAAAGAATACCTTGCAATTTGTATTATTAGATTTATAATGGCTTCAAATTTTTCAAAACAAAGGTGATGCTAGCAAATTTTTGGTCCTCCACTAAATGCAACTTATATTATTAGACTTTCATGTGGCTTAAATTTATATTATTAATAACAACAATAAAAGCTACATAATATGTGATGGATCCAAGCGTTGTAAAGTAAATAGCGATTCGTTTTGTATGTATGTACAACATTCTAAAAAGTGTCTAATTCATCGCATCATAAGAATGATCCATAAACAAAAATTTGGCCCTCCGGTGAATGTGATAGTAGTTACTTGTTTCTCACGCATTGAAAGCTAAATCTTCATATGGGTCCTCGAGAAAGGCTAGCGTAGCATAACAAAATCCTCGTACAGTTGACAGTTGTATGTATTATATATTGCATTAATCATTATTTATAGGGATAAAACGAATAAATACTACAAAAAAAACTTAAATCAAATTGAGAAAAATTATCATTTACCACAAATACAAAAACATTCATTACTATATTATGCATGTTGCCAAGTGTTTAATATCCATCCCACTCTTATGAAAAAGAATGAGAAGTCAATAGGATAAAAAGATCAACTAGAATATACTGCATGAAAAAGTTGATTACTCCATAAAAACAACATATTGTCCGAACCACATACACACCTTGTGATGCATAACCATTAGGGAATCCATTAGCGCCACAACACAATAAGAGAATCCATCAATGCCTGTGGCCCTCATGGCACTTAGGTGGTGAGTCGAGAACACAAATGGGAAGATAGAGCAATTTGTCTACACTCACGAAATGTGAGAGGGATGGAGGAGAAATAGGTTCGTTTGTGAGGGCGACATATGGAGGGAGGGAGATAGAGAGAGCCCTTATCTATAGGGATGCTTTAGGGAGGTTATGCAACTACCTAACCCACTCTTCATAATACAGGAGTTGATGTGGTTCTTGTGGCTATCCACCTATAATTGTTTCCATTTTAAATGTGTCCCCTTTATTCATGTGGGTAAACATTATATGTTGACTGAAACACATCGTTGGTTAACATGAGATATTTGGCTTGTGAATCGATGAGTCAGGCCATAACTCCTCATTACTATGACTCTTTCTCAGGAAGTCTAACACCAACAGTTTATTAATGGTCCATAAATGAGCGATAATCGAATGGATGGGTCAATGCCTCATGCAAAGTCAGACCCTACATATAGCAAATCTATCACATCTACAAAACGAGATTACATCTCTCTCTATCTATTGCGTTATTGTCTTCTAAAAAGGGCAGCTGCCACCAGCACAATTCAAAAAGGGAAAGATCACCTGAAGTTATGAATTCTTTTGGCAGATAAAAGTGTGTTGGAGAGCAGCATGGCTATTGTCATTGGCCCAACTCCACCAGGAACTGGGGTGATTGCTGAAGCCACCTTACTCGCCTCCTCATAACAAATATCTCCCACCAATCGATATCCTCTTGGGCTTTCTGGATCCTGTTGACACAATAAACAAAGTCATAATTGTAAAAAAAATGTGAAAAGCAAAAAATATAAAAATCATATTACACACTTTCATAATTTTACGCATTCGGCCTGTTTGGATTTATCATCAGAGTGATTAATTCATAAAGTTGAAATTTCTATTGGAGAAACAAAGCTCTTGCTAACCTCAACAGGATTGATGCCAACATCAATCAAAACTGCACCAGGTTTCACCCAGCTACCCCTGACCATATTTGGTTGCCCCACTGCTGATATGATGATATCAGCCTGTCTTGTGATCTCCTCTGGATTATTCGTTCTTGAGTGGACAATACTCACAGTAGCATCTTCTCTCTATAAAAATAATGACCCATTCATAAGTAAAAGGGTTGAAATTCTTACATCTATTTTTAACATGTAAGCATTCAGGTTATAGATGATCTTACTTGAAGTAAGAGGGCAGCAGGCATTCCAACAATGTTGCTTCTGCCAATCACAACTGCCCTTTTCCCTTTGATGGGGACATCATATCTATGCAACAACTCTATGCAACCTTTAGGTGTACATGGAACAAACAACGGTTCTCTTCCTCGCATGGCTAAACGACCTATATTCAAAGGGTGGAATCCATCAACATCTTTCTCTATGCAAACAGCATTTAAAATGTTCTGCTCGTTCATATGCTGATCCAAGAAGTGCAATACAGCTTATCAATATAGCACAAAAAAACAAACGATAAGCTTATACTAAATTCAAAGACTTACCGAAGGCAAAGGTAGTTGAACAAGTATTCCGTGAACAGATGGGTCATCATTGAACTTTAAGATGTGGTTGAGAACTTCTTCTTCAGTGGAATCCTCAGCCAACCGCGCTTCATAGGAATAAATCCCAACAGAGTCACAAGCTTTCTTTTTGTTGCGTACATAAGTTGCAGAATCTTTCCTATCACCAACAAGAATAACTGCCAATCCAGGAACTATCCCAATCTCGTCCTTCATTCTGGATATTTCAACAGCAATCTCCTCTCTTATGTCTTTTGCAACACGCTTTCCATCAATAACCTTTGCAAATGTCTCATTATTTACCTGTATAGCTGCAACATACATATAATCCGTGAGGTTTTTACTTTTTAGCTCTCAGCCAAATGCATATTGGTGATATTTCAGGCTGTCTTGTAATAGACTAACACTTATGGTAGGGTATGAGTTATAGAATTTGAGAATATGCATCTTATTGTTGATTTAAATAAGTCTCTTCATGTGTACCACAAACCATTTCAACTTCGAATTAAAAGCTAACAAATTTAACCTGCGATTCCAAAACGGCTCCCTTGTGTCGAAGGGGCGAAAGCAGATACAAGAAATTCGATCAATTTGGAAAACATCATCAACAACTAAAAGAATAAAAGGAAGTTACCACTTGCAGATGACGATGAACAGTGAGTGGTGATGGTTCTGGAGGATGTACGGCTTGAGACCCCAAACCGAAGGGAATTTGATCGGCGAAAAGGGGAAATGGTATTTGGAAACTTCTGAAGTTTGGTGCTATTGTAAACCAGAAGCCGTGCGGTTGAAGAAGAAGAAGAAGATGATGAACAGTCGGTGAAAATCATAGTCGCCGCTGTATCAATTAACGCCATTCCGTATAATATACAGGTTGATTGCAGCCTCAAACCTATAATTGCTCTATAATTGGAGTTAGGGTTTATGCTTATTGAGTGAAGATTAGGGTTTTGTAAAGGTGGCGTGGAGCGTTCATCAGAAGAAAGTTATTCTGTTCATAAACGTTACAACCGCATCAGATGCTTGTACGGTACCAATATTAGTTTTTTACAACAAACCTTACAGAGCATTCACACCGGCTTTCGCGTTTTATCTTTATATTACATTAAAAATATTATTTTTTATTTTTTTTCATTTAGATAATATTTTTTATATATTTATTATTATTTTTTTCACTCACTTTTTACAACCACTTTTAAAAATATTAAAAAATTTATAAGGATTGTACCGTGTTTTCTCAATTTAGGAAATTACGGTACAATCCCCATAAATTTTCTATCTCCTTCACTTACAACTATCTCTATAATATAGGATACACACTCGCATTAAAATAAGACACCTACTATGAATGCTCTTATATAAATTATTTTTTAGGTTTGAATATTAGTTTATTTTAAAAAGACTTTACTTCTTATAAGTAGAATGCAACCTAAATGACGTACCAATCTATTTTTTTTGAACGGTCAACGAATAATTTTAAGCTCGATCACCCAGGTAAACCAATAGGCAAAAGGTCACCCAAGCCCGCGAACACAATCAGCGCTGGTTACCCAGCTCGCTCACCATTCCAAGGGAAACTCACCACTCAAAGGGCTCATTTTGGTAGAACCCCTGGCTCACTTGAAGCATATTGCACCAAGCGAGACTCGAATCCATGACCTCCATTAAGGAAAATCATAAGATGCCTCCTCCTAAACCAGTTGATCTAGTACTCATTGGACGTACCAATACTAACTGTCTAAGAATTTTCTATTTGTATAATACCAAGAGACCTTTGTTACTAATAGAAAACTATCTGAGAATTTTGTATTTGTATAATTCCAAGAGACTTTTGTTACTAATAGAAAACATAATGATGTTATGGTGTGAACAATCTTTGGCATGATTGTGGCAACGAGTTTCCCCTTTATTTTTTGTGGCTGTACAACCTTTATATCATTATATGTTTTGTTACAAAAAATGTTATTCGTCCTTTTAAGTAGTTGTATATAAACTTTATATATTTGTATTTCATATGTTTGTTCAAAATGTTTTCCTGAAAGTAAGTCAACGTTAACATGCATAATAATTATATTCTCCGGGCAAATAGTAAATTAGTGAAACCAAAATACATCGTATAAACTTATGTTAATCAGCTCCACGGCTTCGGGTTCTATAACAATTGTCACTTTGGCGTATATGATACTATGATGGTATTAATTAATTAATCATGTTACTGTTCTCGGTTTCCCAGGATAATCACTAGGTACTAGAATAGAGTGCTATTGTTTATTTATTTTACTTTGTTGTTTTTATTATATAATTCGGAAGTGATTTAAGAGTAAAATTGAAATTGTTACCAAGCGAAAAGAAGACACATTCCATCGAATGTTTTTGTGACTTTTGAAAACTTAGTAGTGTAATGCTAAATAGAAGTTTATAGTAGCAAAGGCTGTTGTTAAATGAAGCAACGAAGAATGATTTCGATTGAATTCTTTATTTTTCAGTTGAATAATGTTAATGTACAATCTGTACTGGAGGGCCAATGGACTGTTATCCACTCCATGAAAAAATCCATTTTATTCATGTGCTCTTCTTTTTCTGTGTTTGGGTTTGTATGGCCGTAGTTCATACCGCGAGTGTTCCTTCACTGCTTTGGTTATCATCAGAAGAAGAGTCTGAAGATGATTTAGGTTTCGACATGATCCGTGAGAAACCGTAACCAAGAGAACTTCCACTTGTTTCCGACAGCTGCATAATGCAATATCAAAGCAATCTGGTTAACTTTTATTCAAAAACATGAGAGAGCAATGCATAGACGTGTTTTGAACCTATTTACTTATGAATTGGTTGGTTTGAGATACATTACATCTCTAACCGGTAATATAAAAAGAAAGAAGCGCAAAAGAAAAGGGATCAATGGGTCACACGGGTCAAAATGTAAATTTAATGCATAAAACCTCCTAAAACTTTATTAAAAAAAGAGATTATTGTTCCGACACACTAAATTTTTATAAAAAGTTGATAGTTTTGAACAAAAACAAAAAATAACTCGCATTGACCCATTTCTCAACTTGCCTGTCCCACTCATTTTGCTACCTGTATTTTGTGGTACAAGACTCAAGAAGCAACACAGTCAGATTGGATACCTCGGTGAGCTCTGACAAGTGGCGGGATCTGAACTCATTGATAGTGGCTGCTATCTCTGACATTGGCAATTTAGCCTATAAAAAACAATATAAGTTAATACATTCATAAACCAACCTGTAGAAACCATTAAGGAGATTAATTATACATTAAAAATAGTATACTATATGGGGAAAAACCAAGAAGCACAAGATTTATAATCTAGATATACTGTTAGATGCAACTAATTTGCATTCAGGTGATACCAACTAATCATATTTAGACAATCAACTAATCACTTACTTGCGCAAGAACAGCAGATGCTAACTGTAAGCTTGGTTCTAAGGTCTCAGGCACAACCTGCAACATAAGCATTATATGTGGTGTGTGAAATATCACATATATAGAAGATAAGACAACAATGATCGGAGACCTTGAACCTGTTTTTCAATATTTTTTTATTATTAAAGGTAAGATGGTAACAGTAAAAATACCGCTGTAGCCCCAGCCTTCTCCAAATTGAGCCCATGATCAACATCATGAGCCCGCACAAATGTCTTGACATTAGGGAAATACTTGCTGAGAGCCCAAACGGTTCTATAATTTGCACCAGGCGAATCTAAAGTTATAGCTGCAGCACAAGCTCTATGAGCACCAACTTTATGCAACACCTAGAAGTTCAGTGGAACAGAAAACCATTCAGAATTTGAGTTTTCTTGTTGCATTTTTTATTTAAAAGTGCATATAGCTTCACCTCTCGACTACCAGCATCACCAAAATACACAGGCAGGTCAAGTGCACGTCCTACTGATACTCGATCACTTACAGTATGAGAATATAGATGTCAGTATGCTTGTCATATACTTGTGCACAAGAAGAAGAAATAAATGACTTAATACCTCCTCACATCAAGAGCTACAAATGGAATCAGTCTTTCAGAAAGAAGCTGGGCGATGATCTGAAAGAGCAAAAAAATGGATATAGAAGTTAAAAAAGAACATTATTTTTACATACGAAAAAAAAAAGTTGAAAAAAACACGTGATCATGTTTGGTTTTTTAATAAATGCCATGGACAATGGTACTGCACCTGGCCAACACGTCCGAACCCACATATAATGATATGATCTTGTAAATCATCTGTCTGGAAAAGATCAATGAAATATGAGAATCAGGCCATAGAATAGATGACAAAAAATTGCCGGGAAAACAATGAATAGATGACAAAACAATATTGATATTATGAACCAGGACTAAATTACCGCACAAGTGAATTGAGGCAGAATTTACTCGTGAATGTAGTTTTACCTCACTCTCAACAGGTAATAAACTACGGACATCATGCTGTTCAAAACGAGTTGCTATTAATTGGCCACCAGCAGCTAACCATGGTGTAAGTGCCATTGAAATTCCAACCACTAGAAACAGTAAAGAAGACAACTGAGGAGTCATTATACCCTGAAAAACACACAGACACACAAAGAATGATAGCTATTATTTCAACTCCATACAAAGTGGTAGCATAAAAAATGAAAACGAAAAATTTGTCTGCATCAGTGAACGTAGTTAGTTGAGGCTCACCTGATTGACCGCTTCACCAAATGCAACAAATGCAAATTCCCCACCAGGTGCAAGTAAAAGACCTGTTCTAATAGCAGATATTAATGAAACACCAAAAAGTTTGCCAACTGCAGCTACCATTATGGTCTTCCCAGCAATTAGAAGCCCTAATGACCCCATAATAACAGGAAAGTTTGAGACAAGAAGTTTTGGATCGATAGACATTCCAACCTGAGAAACAGAACATGGTCATTACTTGAAAATTTCATAGCATATGTACTGAAGGGAAAAAAATAATGAAGTTTTTTTATATTATGATTATTAGGGAAATAAAGAATACGAGAAATACCGTCATGAAGAAGAGGCCTAAAAGAAGGCCACGATATGGAGCAATATCTGATTCGACTTGTAAAGAGAATTCAGTTTCTGCAAGTAGCAAACCAGCAAGAAAAGCTCCTAGTGCCATTGATAGGCCAGCCTGTTCCATTTATTATGAGAAAGGGGATATTAGAGCTAAGGTAACTCCAAATGCAATTACTAAGGATGTAAGTCTACTTACACGGGCAGTAAGCAGACTAGTACCCAGAATAACCAAAAGCGTATTTGCAGAAAATATTTCTGCATTTTGCATCTCTGCTATTTGCTTGTAAATTGGGCGAAGCAGCTGCAAACAGCATGAAGGAGCAACTTGTTTACTTTATTAAGCTGTGTAGCAGTAGCACCCCAGTGATTTGAGTGTATAAAAGAATAACATTAAGCAGTATTCAACAATTCACATGATATAAACTAGTCTTCCCGTGTAACATGGCCTGTTATAAACTTAACACAGGTGAGTGACATCATTTACGAAAATTAAGGTCAGCAGATAACTATTTAGCTGCTTATAGGGTGCAACACAATTTTAAACCTAGAGGTGGCAGCTAGGTTGGGTAATGGGACAAAATGGGTTCAGGTAAAAGGGCCATATTTTCAATACAGGTTCAAAATGTCAAAGCCAGATTGGGTTGAATGTAAACACTTTTCTGTCCATCTTTTATAAATAAACAATGTGTTAGTTACGGTTGAATGGAACAGTTCAGGAAACTGCATGCAAGGAAGAAAAGACTTTACATGATTTTGCCCATTCACTCATTTGGCCTGTTTCCTTTTTGCTAAGGTCTTTCTTTTTATTTGGTAGAGATAGAACGCAACCAAAATCAACCCACTTATAAGTAAATGGGTCAAATGTGACACCTCTGCCTAAAAGCCAGGTTGGTTAGGCCACACTGGATGCTTCAAAAAGTTGGTCAACAATTTTAGAACTTACCAACCGTCCCCCAGCAATAATGGCACTGATAGCAACAAGTGCCTTTACGGCAGCCAATCCAAGAGCTTCAGCAATTGCATTAAAACCAATCTGAGAAATAAAAAGAATGTTCGTCTTAAAAGGAAGCAGCAAATTTGTGATAAATCTACAATAGATTAAAGAACATAAGAAGTTACAACTATGAAATGAAGTTACCAATTCACTTCAGCTCATTAAGAACAGAGACAATAGAAAGATCATTGGTTAAAGAAAGCATTAATAGGTGCATAGAAAGTTAAAAAGAAGTGTACAGATCTTTCATTGGATATATACTATGTATTAAGGTTCATACTTACCCCTCCTTTAGATGAATTTGGTGAAATTAGAGGTATGAGAATCAGCAAAACAACAACAGCTAAATCCTGGCAGGAAAAAGGGACTATATTAGATGCAATGTCCGTCAGAAAAGTTTTAATTTTTAAAAATCACTCACACCCATAAACTTATATTACTATCATCTGATTGGATGTAGATACCTGAAAAAGTAGAACAGAAAATGTGGCTCGTCCATGACGTGATGTGCTCTCCCCTCGCTCTTGCAGTACCTGTAGTACAATTTCATCTTGTAAAACTATACATAGGAAAAGAATATATAGATGTAATTGCAGTACAACATTTGCTATTGATGATTTACCTGCAGGACAACTGCTGTAGAAGATAATGCCAAACCATTACCAATGACAATTGCAGCAGGTCCTAGCTGTCCACACACAAAATGAGCAACTAATCCTATCACAACAGCTGTGACCAACACCTGTGTCACCCACAAAGGTTTAAATATCTGGTAGTAAAAACCAATAGATGCATAATGAAGATTTCTTAGTATGCACCAAACAAAGATTTTGCAATTACCTGAGCAGAACCCAATCCAAAAACATATTTCTTCATGGAACTCAGCCTCTCAACAGAAAGCTGTAAACAATATACAGTTTCAAGTTTCAGCACTCTTTTGATGTGAATTCAAATTTGTAATACACAAATAGAATATCAAAATTGACTTTAATCTTCAAACCTCAAGGCCAATATTAAAAAGCAAGAAAACAACTCCAAATTCGGCTATTGCTTTTGTTGCATGAACATTACGTATAATTGAGAGACCGTAAGGTCCAATCAAGATGCCAGCAGTCAAATACCCAAGAACAGGACTTCCTGATAGGGGTGGCAACCATTAGTGATCAGACAGTAATTAAATATTAATTAATTGTGAAGTACCTCCAGGAAGTTTCTGAAATATAGGCACAAATATTACACTACCAAGCAACAACCACAACACATCAAAAAGAGAAGCTTCTTCCTCATTAATCTGCAGATATTAAATACATAATAGAAAAGAACATTAATATTACTTTAGAGATCACTGCAGACAAATTACAATATTTTTTTAAGCAAGGAACATCAAACCTCTTGGTGTGGAAGCATTTCAAGTAACTTTTTAACTTTTACAGGAAATTTTTTTATCTGTCTGACCAATGGCTGAGCATTTGATGAAACTTCATCAAGATTGGTAGTTATAATGTTTGGCTGCTGAAATATTTTACCAGTCCGTTCTTCTCGTTTAGCATAGAAAGCAAAACTGTCAATATACCACCAATGTTCTACAAATTAGTAGCCCATAATGTTTGACAAGCATGCTCCTTATTTCATTTTGTTCCTTATAGAAGTAAACCAGAAAAAAAAATCATACCTTGCACCAACAAGCAAAGACCAAACTAACAGTTTAGGTAAATGCTTTCTTGCAGATTCACCAAGCTCCTGAAATGCTGCAGCTGGTGTAAATTCAGTACCATCTCCTTCCAATGAGAAAAAGGATGCGGGAAAGAAACGGGAGGATTTCATCAGTAGTGCTTTTGGTGAGCTGTCCTTTGCGAAATCTTTTTGTGTTTCATGTTTTTTTGATGGAACCACTGTTTTCATCTTATCTAAATCGCTTTCAGTGTCTTTGGATGATTGTTCATTCCCTTTGTCACTCTCATTGGATAATCTAGAATCTTCTGACATCTGACCAAGAGAACTTAACCCGTTATCTTGTATGGACCCACTCAAAGGATCTTCAATTGTTGCATCACTGTCTTTGTCAGCAATGACTTCAACTGAATTCCCTTCAAGGGCATTTTCATCAATTAGTGTTTCATCATCTGAAACTGCGCGTTCAGAAGTATCCACAAGGGAAATGGCAAGAACTTTTTCAGCTTTTTGTAATGCAATTTCTGCATCATTAACACGTTTCAAAGCCTCGAGTTCAAAAGCAACAGCTTCTTCTGCTAAAAGCATTATGTTAGCTACGTCTTCTTCAGCTTTTAATGCATCCATTTGTGCTTTCTCTGCAAGTTCATTCAGTACAACAACTTCTTTCTGCAACTCATCTTTTCTGTTTTGTAACCGACTTAATGCTTTCTCACAATTTTCCAAATTTTCCATACACTCCTTCATATCCTTCTGAGCAGCTAACAGAGTTTCCTCTTCTTTCAATAAATTCAAATTTTCGGTTTCACTTTCATTTTTCTCTTTTGCAATATCCAATGATTCAAGGGCCACTTGATGCCTAGCTTCAGCTAAAGAAAGGGCCATTTTGGCTCTCTGAATAGATTCTTTGGCGGGGTTCTCTTCTTTCGTGATCTCTTCAATAGCAATTAAAGCTGAATTGACATCATCCCATGCATTTAAAGCTTTGTCTTTTAATGCTATTGCTGCTTCCGATATCCTTTGAGCTTTCTCCTCAAACATGATACTATTGAGCTGTGTAATCTCCAATTCTTTAAGTGCCTTTGTAATAACTCCTTTAACTCGTCTATAGTGGGGGCCACCACTTCTGCTTCTTCTCCCTTGTCTCTTGAATCACTTTTAGTTTCTTCTTTTGAACTCTCTACATTTTTAGTCTCAGTAGATTCTACATCCCTTCCATTCCCATTTAAAAAGGCAACTGAATCATTTCCCTGACAAGCTGTTCTAAGATTCCCCCTTGATGTTTTAAGTATACCAATTGAAGTAAAACCTTTAAAAATTGTAGTTGGATTAAAACCATGATTACTAGAAGTAACCAGTTTCTTACGGGAGCAAATTTTTGACAAAGATCTTGAATTGCATAGAAAGCTGTAGCCAAAACGTGACTGCAAATTCAACTTCTCAAGTGTTCCACAACTAATACTTTGATAATCACGAATCTGGAAACTAGATGACAAATTCATATCTCCTCTCGGCTCTGTTTCCTCAGTTTCTAACTACTAACTGATCGCAAAGAAATTCTCATTAGGTTGTAAGATCAAAACTCCTGCAATATAAGTACATGATAGAACTCAATAATCCAAATATTATATTAAATTAAATGACCTTCAATTACATCAACTTAAATCTCCAGTACACTGCAGTTTTAGGGCTTTAAATGAAAAAAGTGAAAAGCAAATGCATGCATACACACCACAATACATTTGTGTATATAAACACATGTATAGCTTTCAATCATTTGAAGGTTCATTTCTTAAACTTAGACATTAAACTTTAGTACTTAGTATATATCTCCCAGATTAAATTGATATTACTATAAGCAATTGACCTCTGAAGCCTAAGCCAAGCGTACATCTTACATAATACTTCACATTAGGTTGACTTAGCTCCTGCTTTGCGCAAAGCCCAGGGAGGGGCCGGATCGGATTGTTTCATGATCTGATGTATGCAGCCTTACCCCACACAAGAGGTTGTTTCCCACGGCTATAACCCACCTCATGGTCACAAATTAGTAACCTTACCAGCTGCCCCAAGGCCCACCCTCTCAATATTTACAACATATACCCTCGATATCTATTTTTATAGTAAGTAATTAATTTTTAAAACATATGTAATCCAGCATGCATACCACTAGAATGAATTATATGATTCTGCAAGTATTGGTACTTCCTGGGGTGGGGAGGCTTAAAGACACCTTCTATTACCCTAAAGTCTTTACGAAAATACAATCATCTGAAGTCCATCTGTCAAATTTAGACTTCAGCATCTACTGAATCTAGCCTTAATTCAAATAAAAACTTAACATGTGAGCTAAATTTTCAAACACTAAACGAGTATCCATCATGCATGCTAGCTCAAATTAGACAGAAATACAGAAAAACTATTGATATGGGCAGGGTTATAAAATTACATTCAATAATCTAAATCCTAAAATCAATTTTATGATCAGTGGACTTTGATGTTCAACATGTTCCCTCTAAACATTACAAGCAATCATGTTCTAATCGTACCTTAACCCAAATTAAGTTTAATACAAGAAGTCAATTTCTAGAATGTCAAAAAGTATGCATCATGCATTGATGTTTAAATTAAACACAAATATGGATGAGCAGACGTCTGCAGATCTGAAATCATTTTTCAGTTAACATAAATCATATTTTTGATTAGTTAACTGAACCATGTGTATTCATGACCTAATAATTTTTAACCATCTAAATTCTAAAGGCTAATTCTCAAAGTTAGAGTTTCAATATCTACTCAATGTAGCATTGTAGCCTCAATGTCAGTTTGTTTAAAATAGGAAATCAGTTCCTAATCCCCCAAGTAGTTTTTATTATTTCATATCCAAAAAAGCCTACATGTTGTCAGATTAAACTCCAGTTACTGATTAGTCTACTTCAATGTTAAGTCAAAATTAACATAACCAATTGGTCAAGCTCAACCGTACGCATATCCTAAGTACATAAATTTGAATCATCTGAATTACACTTTCCATAACTAGACTCAAATGTTTACTAAATGCACATTCCGTGTCAAGCCTTAGCAAATATTATTGTAGTGTACGCACATACATCCGCACATACTCATACGCGTCAAATTCTCAAATCAAATATAAATAATCAGAAGCTCAATTTCGAGTCAATCGACTTTCATTTTCGCCAAAATGTACCCTAGAAACATTACAACAACCAATTACTCAAAACTTAACTTAAATTACACATACTACATGAACAGAAGTATCATATGAATAGAAACACACACCGATACACAAAAACACAAATATCGGTGCGTGAATAGCGTGATACTAGATATGTATGAGCGTTCAGATGAATTGACGAAGAGTGAAACTTAACTGATTGATCGTGACAGAAAGTGAGTCTAATCTGGAACTTGAAGAACAACCAACAAATGGCGGATTATTACAGGAAATTAGGTCAGAAAACGGTTGACGACGTAACAGCGAGAGAGAGTGTCAGTTAGCAAGTGGTTCGTTGCTTGTATGAATCAATGAGAGATGAAGGATTTTTTGTTGAGATATTTATGAAACTGAAATTTGTTGATTGGGTGATGAAACGATGAAGAAAACTGAAACAAGATTTTTGGGTGGTGGGAAAGGGAGTAAAAGCGAGTGTATGTACCAGAATGCCCTTGGGAATGGAGACTTAGCTGCACTTAATCGAGGGTTATTTACGGAAAGTAACTGTGTGAAATTACAATGTAAGAAAATCAGTTTTTGGTTAATAGGCCGCACTGAGTGGCAATGGGGAAGTTTTTGACTCGGGCGGGAACACCACCTCTGAATCCAGTTTCACTTTTAATTTACGAGCCGGTGTGTATTCATCGGGTTCCACCAGTTGATTTTGTATGTTGATAGTTGTATCATACTACTTTCACAGCACATTAGAAAATGTAAGAAAAAAAACATGATAACATCTTGTAAAACGAGAAAATATTGGAGAAATTGAAAGAACCTAATGTGGCAATTTTGGAAAATTGGGGAACACAATACGACTCTCTCTCCTCTTAGGGGTGGGAATTGTCTTAGGTTTTTCGGGTTGTCATGCCAATAACACATTAGATTTTTTTTTTTTTTCTCTAGTTTTCTTTAGATTTTCTTATTCTACAAGATGTTGTCACAATTTTCTCCACACTCAATACAACTTGCCATTCAAACCAAATCACCCTGGTGAAGCATAGTGAATATTCATCGGGTTGGAAACTTAAAATAGAAGACGGGAACTCTTGGTTGCCACTCTATGTGATCTTAGTTTTTATATTTTTTATCTATCTACACATCTCTATTATAGACATATTTGCTCCTAAAATCACTATGTCTATAGAATTAAAATCACGACCTTTGGAGGGAATACATCAATTTACAACCAAACTAACACATTAAAGACATTTAATCAATTTAATTAAGCGTGTATTTAGTTGAACTATTTATTTGTTTGATTAAACATATTGATTCGCTAATCAGTTTGAAACAATAAAAGAAATATAATTTATTGCGTCAATAGTTCAATCGGTTTGTTACAACTCGTTAACAACTTACAACTTGATATTCATGTTGACTTTTATAGAAAAATATGTACAACTAGATATACGTGTTTGACTTTTATAGAAAAATATGTTACATGAGTTTATGGTCGAGTTACATAATTTTAACATGTTATATCAAATTGATAAATTTAACACGAATAAGCATATATAGATTGTGTTCTGGATCATTTAGCTCAAAAAACCATCCAATAGAAAACACATCATTCAAAATATCATTTAAATAGAATCAGCACGTCAATAACGAAGGTGTTAAAGATCAATGATAGACATTCAATGTAACAATGTGTTAGAAGACGAACACAAGCAAGTTCTGCCTATATATTTGTAAATTTATGTACGTATTATTAATTATATTGTACAAATTTATTCAGATTCATTTTGTCAATTTATATTTATTCGATAGAAACTAAAATAATGTATTAACTTTATTATAAGATAACTTTTAATTGTTTACTATGTTTTAAATATATAATATTTTAATGTAAAATACTATACTAATTTAAAATACTATAAACTAAATTTTATGAAATGTTTATATAAAAATTGATGGGGTGGACTTTGGACAATAATGAATTTGTTGTCATGTAACCGTAAGGGCCACTAATTCGAGTAATGAAAACAATATCTTGTAAAATGTAACTGATATGCTGGACTCTTCGCGTGCAAGAGATTTGTACAATATGCTTGTCTTTTCTTTTATATAAAGTTGATACCCAACTAAAAGATATATGTGCAAATAAACATTACCAACCAAATATGTGGGGATAGGATTTAGAAGGCGACACCATATGACCTACCCCAGCTCTTCAAGCACTCCAAACGATTTAAAACTTTCCCATTCACGTATGTAAATAGCCCAAAATTCTAGAATAGAATTCAAAATTTACATTTTGCATTGATTTTTGTTTCAATATTTACTAAAGCAATTAAATATTACTAGTTACTAGCTAATAAAA